>QAOC01041888.1:22228-48431 GCA_003255005.1 Begonia fuchsioides | reverse complement strand
AGAATATCTTTGAAGATTTGGAAATCTTTCCTAATTTCAGCTACTTTCCAAATCTATCCAAATCTTCCTCCAAATCGCAACTGCCTCTCAGATTTGCTGAAGCCGCACGAAGTATACTTAAAGAAATGTGAATACCACAAATTGGGTGTGTAGAATTGGAGAACGGGATTCACGATCAAGCTTTGGGCGTAAATCCGAAGAAGAGGTTCACAGCGACGATCACGGCGGCGTGGGAACGAGGCTGTGAGAACAACGGCTTTTGACGGCGATGACCAAAATTCTATCCCTTTGCTTTTCGTTTTAATTTTCGTGAATTATATGAACTCTTGATAGTTAGTGTAGAACTATTTTGTTTGAGTTAAAATTAGGATTTTTAATACATTGATTTGCTTAATGAAACTACATGCTATCTTTTAGAACTCATTTTAATAAGTGTTTAAATATCTTTGCTTTGCTGTGATTATCCCTCGAGCAATCACGACAATACGCAGTTGCGTGTTTGCTAAGTGTTAAACCTAAAAGTTATAGCTTTGCATTGATATCATTTAGGGCAACACGACAATATGCCCTTGCGTGTTGCTAAGACATGTATTAAAACTATTAGGTGGTTAAATCGAGTGGCACGGTTTAGCTAGAAGTGTTTTCATCATGTTCATTCCAACCTAGTGCGGTCAAATCGAACTTGTGCTTAAACCTAACTATAGAGGCAACGCCAGCCCCGATTTATTAGTGTTCGAATTGGAACTAAACTGATGCCGTGACTAATGCTGCAGCACCCACCGAGAGCAGTTCAAGTAAATTANACAAAAGAGGAGATAAAAAAGAAGTTAAGAGTTCTCCTAAGACAAAAAGGAGCTTCCCTATTCTACTCTACAGCTAGTGAAGAGGTGGGAGAGTCAAGTACAATGGTGTCTGTAGCAGATGGAGGCCCAATTGTAGATGGAGTAGGTAGCACAACTGTGCCAGGAGAGGATAATGGTATTGTAGCAAAGGCAGGAGTAGTAATTTCCACCTCCATGGGAGCAACTGCCAGTGTATTCGCTGAGGAGAGAGCTGGAGATTGAACAGTAGAGGGAAACGGCGAAGGAATTGGCGAGGGATCTTGAGCACGATCAAAAGGTCCAGACATACTAGGCCTCAAGGAAGATCCATACCATTGATAGTACCACCTCTCAATGTTGTCATGAAGAAAATCAACCTTACCATGAAGTTCAAAATTGGATGCAGCAAGGGAATCTACTGTCCTTTGAAGAGTATCATGATAGTGGACAAGAGACTCTATTGTGGATGCTAAGCTGGAGATCTGTCCCGTGAGCAAATCAAAATGTTCTTCCATCAAGGAAGTAATGCAATGAGAGAGGGAAGAGGATCTATGCTCAGGATGTACATCAGCATCATCACCGGTCTGTGTAGGGTCTTCACGAGCAGGGGGATCAGCTATGGCCACTTTGTATTTCCAGATCTCATCCTCGTCTTGAGCTAAGCCCATTCGAGCAAGTGTCGAAGGGCTATATTTGTCAAATTTTCTGACTCGAGTGAGTGGCTCAGTAGAAGGAATCTTAACCCCGTTTTGTCAAAGAATTTCCATTATTAAGAGGTTGAAGGGCAAGGAATTGGATTCCTTATCCATGACATCCATTATCCATTGCATGATAATGTATCCTATGTCTATGCGACGTCTCCTAAAGAACATGAAAAATACATACAGGTCCATGTTGCTGATGTAGTCTCTATGGCCGTCCTTGGGTAATAGATTATATGTCAGAATATGATGGACTAAGCAAGCCAAAATATTGAGATCACTGGCCTTAGGTCAATAAGGCACTGAATAAGGATCCTTCCCAATTTGTCTAAGGAAAGGCCAATACTCTTCATCCTTCATGATCTTAGGCTCGGAGTGCTGCTCATAGTATGTATCAGTCTTTTTATCAGATGTAATTCAGTATAATATTCAGTTGATAACTCGTGAATTGTATCTTATTTCCAAATACGTAGCTCTTAAGGATGAACGGATTTTGAGTGTAATACAGATTGACATAGAATAATCTCACAGCCTTTTCAGAATAGGGACCATAGAAGGATAATAATAGTTATAAAATTCCTAGAAACTCACAGCCTTCTTGGATATCTATTCCAGGAATAGAATTCTGCTCATATATCCTACTTAAAATGAGAGGTTTTGATTGAAAGAATTTGGAATACATCTCTTGAGCGGCTTCATTGTGAAATAGCCTTTTGACAATCCCAGGAGGAGGGGCTAGGTTGTCGGATTTTGATTTGGAGGTTCGCTTCCTTTTGGTTGGGAGTTGAGAAGTGGAAGCCATTTGAGATCTCGAGGATAGGTGGAGGGATTCGGAATCTGGTCATCGGAGGAAGGAAAATTGCGAGATTGAGTGTGAGGGTTTGAAAAAACATCCGCAAGAAGAGTTTTAAAAAAAAATGACGATATCGGTCGACCGATTCACGATTGTGTCAACCGATCGAGGTTAGTATCGAAGGACCGGTTGACACACCCTATCTTATGTCGATTTTTTTTTCGACAGAGCCAAACCCCGGTCGACATATGCTTCTTTATGTCGACCGCTGTCACAGAAAATAGCAGGACAAAAAATGATGTTTCTAAACATCATCAACCCGAATTACCCCTAACCGAATTCTAATTCCATTGAATGTCTTTTCATCCAAGGGCTTAGTAAATATGTCTGCTAATTGATCACTTGACTTGATAAATTCCAATATAATATCCCCTTTTTGGATGTGATCTTTGATAAAATGATATCATATTTTTATATGCTTAGTTCTAGAATGAAGGATATGATTTTTGCTGATATTTATTGCACTAGTGTTGTCACACATGATAGGAATCTTAGAGAATGAGAGATTGTAGTCTTCTAAGATATGCTTCATCCAAAGAATTTGTGCACAACAACTTTCGGCTGCGATATACTCTCTTTTGGCAGTTTAAAGTGCTACAGAGTTTTGTTTCTTAGAAAACCATGAAACTAATGATTCTCCTAGAAATTGACTAGAGCCACTAGTGCTCTTCCTATCCACAAGGCTCCCGGCATAATCCGAATCTGTATATCCAATTAAGTTAAGCAAGGTTCCCTTGGGATACCATAATCTTAAATTTACTATTCCACTCAAGTATTTGAAAATCCTTTTGACAGCTTTTAAGTGGGATTCTTTAGGTACCGCTTGAAATCTAGCACAAAGACAAGACATACACTAAAAAGAATATCTGGACGACTAGCGGTTAAATATAGAAGTGATCCAATCATACCACGATATTTCTTAACGTCCACATCTTGACCATTTTCATCTTTGTCCAATTTTGTTTTGGTACTCATGGGAGTTCTAGAGGATTTGCAAGAGTCTAATCTGAATCTCTTAAGCAATTCTTTGACGTATTTTTCTTGACAAATGAATGTTCCATCTAAGGATTGTCTAATTTGGAGTCCTAAAAAGAATTTAAGTTCTCCCATCATGCTCATTTCAAATTCATCTTGCATGAGAGAGGCAAAGCTATCGCAAAGCTTTTTGTTTGAGGCTCCAACGATGATATCGTCCACATAAATCTGGACAAGGAGCAAATCATCACCATCATGTTTAGTGAAGATGGTTGAATCAATTTTTCCCATTTTGAACTCTCTTTCCAAAAGAAAGTTCTTCAACCTATCATACCAAGCACGAGGAGCTTGCTTAAGGCCATAAAGAGCTTTATGAAGCTTATAAATGTGGTCTACATTGTCAAAGGCTTCAAAGCCCATAGGTTGTTCCACATATACTTCTTCCATTATATAACAATTTAGGAAGGCACTCTTAACGTCCATTTGAAATAGAGTGAAATTTTTCTGGCACGCATAGGCAAGTAGCATGCGAATTGACTCCATTCGTGCTACTGGTGCAAAGGTTTTTTCAAAATCTATCCCCTCTTCTTGATTGTATCCTTTTGCAACTAATCTTGCCTTGTTTCTAATGACAACACCATGTTCATCTAGTTTATTCTTGAATACCCATTTAGTTCCAATGATGGTGCAATCATTAGGCCTAGGAACTAACTCTCATACTTGGTTTCTCTCAAATTGATTTAGTTCCTCTTGCATGGCCATTATCCAATTTTCATCTAATACGGCCTCATCAAATTTCTTAGGCTCCACTTGAGAAATAAATGCTACATTAGTACACAAGTTCCTAAGGGAGGCTCTAGTTTTGACGCCCAATGAGGGATCACCAACCACATCTTCTAATGGATGGTCTTTGGAGTATCTCCATTCCTTAGGAAGTTCTCTAATAGGGTCACCATTTGTACCCTCTTCTAGATTGTTTAGAGGAGTTTCAGAGGGGGTAACCTCAAGAGAATATTTCTCATTTTCTTCTAGAGATAAAGAATCTTCAACCACATCTTATAAGTTCCTCAACTTTGTTCATATTTTCTAACAAGAGAGGTGATTCATCAAAAATGATATCCATAGATTCTTCAACCACTAGAGTCCTTTTGTTGAATACTCTATATGCTTTGCTAGTCAAAGAGTATCCAAGGAAGATACCAAAATCCGTCTTTGAATCAAATTTTCCTAGGTTGTCCTTGGTGTTTAAAATATAACATTTGCATCCAAAGGGCCTAAAATACTTAACACTAGGAGTTTTACCCGACCATAGTTCATAGGGGGTCTTTTCTAAGATTGGACGGATTGATACTCAATTTATTGTGTAGCATGCCGTAGCTATGGCTTCCGCCCAAAAATACTTGGGAAGAGAATTTTTTCACTGAGCATTGTCCTAGCAAGCTCTTGAAGTGATCTATTCTTTCTCTGAACAACTCCATTTTGTTGAGGAGTCCTAGGAGAGGAGAAATTATGATTGATCCCATTCTTAAGACATAGGAACTCAAATTTCTCATTTTCAAATTCTCCTCCATGATCACTACAGATAGCTACAATGGAGAGACCCTTTTCATTTTGAACTTTCTTCCTAAAGGAAGAGAAAGTCTCAAAAGTCTCATCCTTAGATCTAAGAAAGTATACCCAAGTAAATCTTGAGAAATCATTAACAATTACAAGGGCATAATGCTTGCCACCTAGGCTAGCTACTTTATAAGGGTCGAATAGATCTAAGTGGAGAAGCTGGAGAGGTTTAGAGGAAGACACAACATGATTTAGGGAAAAAGGAACTCTTTGTTTGCTACCCCATTTGACATGCATCACACGATTTGTTCTTCTCAAAGGATAATTTTGGAAGACCTCTAACTAGATTTTTCTTTGAGATCCTAGCTAAGGTATCCATGCAGACATGGCCTAATCTCCTATGCCATGCCCAACTATCTAGAGAGGATGTTGCACTAAATTTCATCAAAGCATGCAACATTATCCAAATCAATTGTATAAACATTATCGGATCGATAGCCAATGATTAAGATTTTACCACTTGAGCTATCTTATATCAAGCAAGATTTGGATTCAAAAAATACCCTATATCCCTTATCACAAAGTTGACTAATGCTTAATAAATTATGCTTTTAACCGTCAACTAAAAGGACATTTTCAATAATAGGGAAAGAAGGATTACTGATATTGCCAATACCAATTATCTTCCCTTTTTTATTTCCTCCAAAAGTGACATTCCCCTTCTTTTGCTTGATGAAAGTAAACCTTGAAGGGTCTCCCATCATATGCCTCGAACATCCACTATCGAGGTACCAGTGATTCTTTGCATGGGAGACTTCCACCTACACAAGGAGAATTAGGTGTTCTTTTTAGGTACCCATGTAACGTCTCATTTTTCCTTGCTAATTTTTTTTTTGTAAACATATGTACTAACTTTTAACAATTTAAGGTAAAACTTATCAATTTGAAATCCTTGAGATAACATACAGCAGAATACTTTTATTTAACTTCATCAAAACCAATTATATTCATAATAAGTAACCAAAAACATACTTGTACTTTAACATTAGAACCAAGTTATTACGAAGCAGTTATAAACTAAATATAATATTATACATTAGTTTTCAAACAAAACATTTCCATTGACATGGGTCGTCCACCGGTCAAAATTGCACTAACAACTGCAAACTTCCGCAACGGACGTACTTCACCACCTCAAGCATTTATCCCTACATTACAAAGCTTATCTAATGAGCCTTAAGTTAATCCATAATAATAAGACATTTATGAGACCTTTATGCATATGCTGCTTTATAAAACAATGCAGTTTCAGTATCTCTTCTTGATAACTTTTAATAATAATTTTTCATAAGTTCAAGGGTTTAACAATTATCTCTTCTTGATTTAGTTATCAATTCAATATGCAAGCAATTCAATATGCAAGCATAATCAACAATTATAGAAGTTGACAGAGAGAGATATTAACACCGATTTGTCCTCGCGGTTTGGCCAACACCTGCCTACGTCCGCGCTTCAAGGTTTCTTCTTGAAGATCCTTCACTTGATTGATCTTATGGGTCTCAATCAAACCTCTACAAGTTGACTCTTCTTTACCAGAGGTGTCACCCCTTTACACGAATTTCTCAACAAGAATGATTAAGAAGTTTGCGGTTTCTAAATCGACTCTCTCGATCACAAGAATGATGATCAAAGATGAATACAAGAATGAGAGAGTAAGAGAGATATTTTAAAATAAATTTGGCAAAGTTTGGGCGTGTTTTTCTCTCTAAAAAAATTGGGTCTTAAATTTTCTTGAAAAAAATCGCTACTCAAGATGAGCTTGCTTCATCCTTTTATAGTTTGCTGCCGAATTGGGTCGACACACGCTGTTGGCATTGACACATGCACTATCCGTTAGAGACAACAAAGATATAGCCATTGGTAAGATCGGTCAACATAACTTTCGTGCAGTCGACATAAATTCTTCTCTGGAATCTTTAGGGTCGACACAAATGTTCAGCGGTTGACACAAGCAATGTTTTTCCGACACTTCAAATCTTTCTGTTCTTGGAGCGGTTGACATAACTGAAGTTGGGTCGACACTTTGTCTTGAACGGACGAGTGGCTCAGCTTTGAGGGGTCGATACATGGTAAGGTCAACACAATGTCTTTTCTAGGGTCGACACACACAGTTTGGATGAGTCGACATGATTTGCACGCTGCACTACCTTTTTTTGGGTCGACACAATTTGTATAGATGGGTCGACACAATTTCAACGTAAAGGTTGACATAAGTAATTTAATTGGGTCGACACATTTTGTACGTTGGGCTGATTTTCTGGTCTACACAAGGAATGAAAGACTCGACCTCTGTTTTGAACAGGGGTCGACACAATACACTGTGGGTCGACACAAAGTATGTATGATTAAGCTTCTGAATTTTACAAGGGTCGACACAAGGTTTTATGGGTCGACACAAAATATTGCATATACTTGAAATTTTTGCAGCACTTAAACAAATTGTTAGACTTTATTTGTACCCTTCAAAGAGGGTATTTCACATGAATGGTTAAGTCTAATTTAAACATTGTAAAGTAATTTATTTTATCTTTCATGCTTATCTTACATAGTTATCATAAAAAACAATTGATTGCTTTAAAAATACTTTTTAAGCCAACAACCTTCTCCTTGATCATGCATCCGGTGTGAAAAAGATTTGTGCGTTGATGATCCTCCTGTTGTTGTTGAGTTGTTAGGACCGGTCGGATCATCATGAGTCTAGGCCCATCTTGGGCATGACAAATTTCCTCTTTTTCTGCCGGGCGTGGTTCCTCGTTGGGCTTGGATTGGCCTTCGTCCTTGCTAATAATTTCCTCGGTCCCTTCAAGGATGGTCATCATTCGTCGGTTAGGACATTGTGCGGCAATGTGGCCTCGTCCGAGGCACTTGAAGCAATGGATCTCACGGGCCCTCGGTTTTTTGTCTCCCGTGTCTTGTGGCTTAGCGTCCACAATTTGTGTCGGGGCCCATGTCTTTGGTGCCTTGTCGCGGTCATCTGTCCAAGGCGCAGGCAGGTAAGGTGTGGTCTCCTTGGGAGCTAGGTGATGGCTCACCGCATTGCCCTTCCTTTTGATTTGTCGTTCGACTCTTAGAGCCATTTGAATTAGTGTATCAAAAGACTCTAAGGGCTGGAGCTCTACTACATTGCCTATGTCTCGGTGTAGCCCTCGGGTGAACCGTTCCATAATTTTCTCTTCAGGTTCGGCCAAATCGCACCGAATCCGAAGTGTCTCGAAATTTGTAAGGTACTCATCCACCGATGAGTTACCTTGTTTTAGTCCTTGCAATTGTAGGAAGAGTTCTTGGCGGTAATGGCTCGGTACGAACTGTTTCCGCATTGGGGTCTTCATGGCCCGCCACGTCGTAATGTCTTCTGTTTGGTCTCTCCGCCTTTGGGCTCTTAGACTATCCCACCAAATGCTGGCATAGTCCGTAAGCTCCAAGGATGCTAATTGGACTTTCAATTTCTCTCAATGGTTGTAAAGGTCAAAAATTTTATCGACCTTTTCCCAATCGAGAAATTTATCCCCGTTTGAGTCCCCATTGAATGATGGAAGATTCAATTTTGGGAGCCTTCATTCTTCATCCCGATCCGAATGATGATCCGGGAGGAACTCATCATCAGATCCGTCCGAGCCGTGATGGTTGGCTCAGGGACCGCCAGCTCCGGGTCTCTGTACGCGCCGGGGTGCTTCTTGTTGTCGGGGTCGAGCGGCCATATAATCTAGCCTCTGGAGCATTGCGTCCATCCTGCGGTTCATGGCTTCTAGTGGCTCCTGGACATTGTGTTTGGGCTGACGAGGCTCGGAGAACATTGTTTGAAGAAAATGGTTCTTGGCTCTGATACCAAGATGATGTGCAACCCGGGAGGGTTCGCACGTTGTGTGTCGGACTGGTGTGCGCACGTGGGTCTCGGGTTGAGGATGTGTGCGGCGCACAAGAAAATCGCTCGTGCGAAATGGAGATTTAGAATGTGGAAATGAAATGAAGGGGAAATGTGGGTGATTGATGTGGAAAATATGGAAATGGCTCGAGGAAATAATGGATTGGCTTGGGTGGCCGAATGAAGGGCTTAATCGGTCAAGTGAGGGAAGTGATAGCTCGTGGAAGAAAATGGGCTTTGAAGAGCTTTTAAGTTTAAGGTGAGATCGAGCAAGTCGAACACTTGAGCAATCAAAGTGTTCGCCTTGGTAGACCTTGCTTGCACTCGGATGTGACGCACCGATCGTACGCGCAAGGGACGCTCTTCGCTGGATATTACTCACCGGAGAAGTTTACGTCGGAAAGTGCTTCAACCAAAGGTAGAAGGTGCGTTTGCACAATTTTTGTTCAAATTCTCTCTCTGCCTTCTAAGTGAAAGGTCAATACACTTAAATAACAATTCAAAGGAAAATCGAGAAAGAATTAATCTAAGCCCTTCGATTCGGTGGATGCCTTGGATCAACCGGGAAAGATCTTCCTTGACTTTGGTGAGACCAAAGACGCTCCTCTTTAGCTGAAGGTTTGAACCAGCATGGATATGCGCGGCTGAATTAGAATGGAGACCGTGGTGGACCGGGGAAGACCTTCAGTTGACCGAGGGAGGGCGCGCGTGGCTCTTTCAAAATGGTGACCTAGGGTTGACCGTGCTACGGGCCAAAAACGCTCCTCTTCAGCTGAAGGTTCGAACCAACAAGGATATGCACGGCTGAATTTTAATGGAGACCATGGTGGACCGGGGAAGACCTTCAGTTGACCAAGGGAGGGCGCACACGGCTTTTTCAAAATGGACCATGCTCTGGGCATCGAGGGATTTGACGCGGGCCAATTTGAAATGGAAGCTCCCGACGCTCCTGGGTTGACCAAGTGAAGATCGCGCTCGGTCAAGTTGAACATAAATTAGTTAGGCAAATGGGCGCGTGCGAGCTCGTTCAAAATGGCGATCTCGGGTTGACTCCTCTCCGGACAGTGGGAGATTGGCGCAGGCCAATTTGAAAAGTAAGATCCTGACGCTCCTGGGTTGACCGAGTGAAGAAGCGCGCTCGGCCAATTTGAACGTAGGTCTGTTATGCTCGTGGGCGCTCGAGGGCTCGTTCAAAATGGCGACCTCAGGTTGACTCCTCTCTGTACACCGGATGATTGGCGCGGGCTAGTTTGAAAGGGAGACTCCAGACGCTCCTCGGTTGACTGAATGAAGGTGCACACACGGTCAGTTTGAATAAAGATCCGCAGTTGCTCATGGGCGCACACTAGCTCGTTCAAATGGCGACCTCGGGTTGACCATGCTCCGGACACCGGGGGATTTGCTCGGGCCAATTTGAAACTTGACCTTCCATTGACCAAATAACCCGATTACTCAGAAAATTAAATCAAGTGGTCGATAAAAACCGGCCTAAGACCTTGAGTTGACCGAAGCTACTCTTGGTTGACCGAGGTCTCCAACAATGCGCATCCAACACTTAGCCGTATTTTTCCGCTCTTCCTCTTGGGCCTGTTTCTCTTCCTTCTTTAAACACTTATTTGTTGATAAAAATTAAATAAAATAAATGTGACCGAAATTCGGCCCAATGTTGTGTTGCGCGTAAACGTAATCACAAATTAACACAAGCGCACGTGTCGCAACTGTAGTAATAAAAATATCGATCCCACGAGGATAAGTCAACTTTCATTTCAGAGAATAAATTGCAAAGTAAAATAAATAAACTAAAAATCTTAACTTTAAATATTTACAAAAAGAATTAAAGAATAAAGAATAGGTTGTTCTTCATTTTAATTGGGTTTTTATCTAATCTAATATGTAGAAAGTAAATTGCAGAAAATAAAGTGCAAAAAGTAAAGTTGGTAGTTGAATAAAAAATTAGAATTAATCTCGAAAAGAAACTATGATTGACTTAAGGAAATCAACATACGAAAAATTCAAACTTTAATTAAAACTAAACAACTCATAAAATTATGCTGTCAAGACTTGTAAAATCAATGAAAGTGAAAATGAAAAGTATAGGGAGAGAATTTTGGTCCTCGCCGTCGAAAACCGTTGTTCACACAGCTCCGTTCCCTCGCCGCCGTGATCACCGTCAGCAACCTCCTCCTCGGATTTACGCTCAGGCTCGATCGCAAGCTTGTTCTCAAATTCTAGCACACACATTTTGTGGTACTCTCATTCCTTTATGTAGACTTCGTGCAACTTGAGCAGATTTGAGAGGTTGTTATGATTTGGAGGAAGATCTTAATCGGTTTGGAAAGTAGTTGAGATTAGGAAAGATTTCCAAATCTTCAAAGTTATTCTTGTTTCCAAATTTGAATTTAAGTTGATTCTTCCTTCTTTTTCGTGATTCTTCTAGCTTCTTTCTTGCTCTGCAATCCATCTTTAAACTTGGCAACTGCATCTGAACAAAATATTGTGAAAATACAAAATCTAAAAATATCGTTAAAAATCACGTAAAATATGCGTTTTTAGATGTTGTTGCGATGTTGTGGCATTTCCGCTATATTTGCCTAAAAATCCAATTTTTTGAATAAAACTTTATCTGATCACAAGTAATTTATCAATAAAATCTCGTGAAATATTAGGTCTTTTCAAGGCCTAACACATCCCAAACTTAAATCATTGCTCGTCCTCGAGTAATAAACAATCAATATAGTTTTCAAATTTTTCCCAAAGAATCTAACCTGAAGCCGATAATCACGAATCTGTGACTTTCCAACTCTTCTTAATCGGATAGCTTCTCTATAGTATTTCACCGAAAGTGTGTGTGCGCATTTGTTCCAATGAACATCAATCTTCCCAAAAATCATAAGTTCTATCTTAAAATGTCAAAATCATCAATTCTTTAAACATCGTTTAAATTCATACCTTCCACATACAAATTAAGCAAGATCCGAGCTTCATGACTTCAAGAGTGAGGAAGAATTTTTTTCTTCTAGGCCTTTGTAAATAAGCTACTTACGTTATTATACCACTTTTTTTTTTATTATTTTTTAGCTGAGGTGATATTTCAAACGGGTAGCCCATTTAATTGCAACGGAGTTTCTCCCATTGTTTCCTTTATTTTTTGATCCCACTCATCGAGTATCCAAAAGGCTCACTCGAAAATTGAAAGTGGATCGAGAAATTGCAAATACACTTCACCGTTCATCCACACAGTCCCGATGAAGTGTCACATAATGATCTAAGTCTTGAACAGTGTTATTTTCACACACCGATTATCCACCGATCATCCACTTAAGTCTCGGTGAACTACGAATGTTGTGATTGTCCTTATTTTCGGACTTTTTATGCCTCTTTTTTTTTTCTTTTTCTCTTCCCCAAACTTGTCACCATGTCACTCTTTACCTAAAAAATATGTTTGTCTCAAGCATTTATTCGGGCCAAGTTTAAAAAATATCAAATATCTACAAAATATGATAAATCTTAAAAAAATAAGAAAAAAGATGTTCAAAGCAACAATTTTGTGAAAAGAGGATTTACTATTTTGAAGTGTCTCCTAAATTAATTAGACTTGAATTGTCATTAATAAGTAATACCTGAAAACGATTAGATGAATTAGGAAAATAGATGTCCATCATTAAACTATGTCAATATGATTGCTTGTTTTTCAATTTTTGGTCTAGCGAACTAGGAATTTTTTTTTTCATTTCATTTGATTTCGGTACACCCCATCCCCAAACTTGAAATTGGATAGTGCCCTCATTGTCAAGCCCAAAACAACAAAATAGACCGAAATCACAAAACTAACAAAAGTCCAAAAAGGGTAGAGAAACTCCCTCATGAAGATCATTCAGACTCAATGTCGTTTGGGCCGTCTAGAATAAGTTGGGCTGTCGGCATTGTTGGGCTGCGATTGGGCCTCCAATTTTTCCAAAATGTCCAACATGTAGTGCTGCTGGATCTCCAATTGGCTCAGGCGGGTTTCCATGAGCTGCAGACTCTTGGAAATTTCTGCTGGAAACCTGCTCGCTTCGGATGCTGCAGCTCTGTGTGCAGCATCAGGGACATGGGTGTCTCCCTCGTGGGTTTCTCCGATATCCTCCTGTGTAATTCGGTTATAGTGAAAGGGGTAATGATACCTGTATGACAGAGCCTGGCTTCTGTATCCAGAACTTGCACTTCAGCATGAATGCAAAGCTCGGACACCAATGATGGAAAGAGGAATTGAGTCCCCTTCTTTGTGGCGTTTGCACAGAGGCTCCGGTAGATGATCATCTCGACGTTAATAGGTTTTCCGGTTAGAATCAGTAGAGGAGGATGGCTCGCTCTCGGGTTACGTGCTGACCATGAGAGGAAGGAGAGATACGGGATTTCATGAAGTGGTACCATTACTTCGCACTCGGAATGAGCGAGGCCCGAGATATTGTAAGGGCTCTGAGCTTCGTGATTCGCCAAATAGTTCCTGACAGAGCCACTGTGTCTAGAACTTCTAAGAGGAACTCCGCCGTTGTATTCTCCGAGTGGGCGAAGAATTCGTCGGTGGCTGTAGGGAGCTCGTAGAATGTGTTTATCCGCTCGGGCGTGATGGGTACCATCTTGTGTCGGACCATGATTTCTTCTGCCATTTCACCTACAAAATTAGAATAAAATTCTCTTACAAGGGAGAGAATCGGCTCAGCAGGTTGGGCACAGAGATTTGCCAAACCTCGCTTCTTGATGGTGTCAGTGATGTACGCCAAGAATTCCTTGTAAGTGTCGGCGTTGAGTAGAAATCCCTTTTCAACGGAAAAAGTCCGCTTCTTGTAATCTTGCTCGTATTTGTGACGAGCTTCTTCAAAAATAAAGGCCAGTTTTGTTGGCCTCTTGATTGCAAAGGTCTTTGGGCGGGGTGAAGTGCGTGGTGTTTGCACTGGAGTTGCTGCCGATGCTGTAGCTTTTGGCAGAGGTACTGTCGTCTTGGCGGTATAGTTATTGGGGCAGCGACTCTTCTCTTTTGCCCTGTTTCTTTAAAGAAAGGTACTTGAATGGGTACCTTTTTGATTGCAGCAGCGGTAGAACTTGTGGTTCTTGGTGTAGGCGGTGGAGCGTCGGGTTCTGAGACCAGAGTTTCTGGTCTCGGTGGTGAACACGGCAGAGCAGCGACTGTTTTCACAGCCTTAGGCTTTAGGACAGAGGAAATCGGAGCTTCAGAGTTGGGTGAGACTTCCCGTGATGTGGTGGTGCTCGCTTGCTAGCGGTTGACTCGCTGCCTTTTGGTTTATGAATAAGAGGAGTCGGGGTATCCGAATCTGTCTCTGAGTCGGAAGACGGAATAGAAACCGACAGCTCATCTTTTCGTTGCTTTTTCATTGACGGTTGGGCAGCGAGTCTAGCAGATACTTGCATCTACTTCGCCTTTGATGGCAGTGGTTGTCTCTTCTTCGGTGGAGCGGGGTCCCTCGTTGTCGGCATCGGAAGTTGCCGTTTCTTCGCGGATGTCTCGGCGGAGGTTTCCGTCGGTGTTGGCGCGGGAGTCGGTCTTTTCTTTGGTGTTATCTTCCGACGGCATTTTGGCGGTCGGGGTTTAGGTGACAGACTCCTTTCGCTGGCCGGATCATTGACGCCTTCATCGCCAGCATCTTCATCGGGAGTATTTTTCCACGGCAAATAAATGACGGTGTCCTTCCATGTCAGGTATAGAATCGGCGCTGGCTCCATCGATTTTTCTCCTGGGTTACTGTTCGGACTCTTTGTTGTTTCTCTCGAATGCTATGGCTTCTTGTTTATAACGATGAAAGAGAGGCGGTTATTTTAAATTTAAAAAGAATATTTACCGCTTCTCTTTATAAATTTTTGAAGGCGGTAATTCCATCTTTAATTTCCCGCTCGGTCCAATCAGATTTGACCAATCTCTTCTCTCGATTTATCTATCGTTGTTTTGTGCATGCCTCCATTTCACTAATGCTATGTCATTCTCGCAGCATCAGTCAGACTATTTAACCTACAAAATAAAAACTAATAAACATTAGAAATAAAGGGTTGCCTCCCTGTAGCGCTACATTTTCCGTCTGCAGCCTGACGTCGTGATGGACTCATTCGGCGTCCTCCAATGAGATTGAGACATGATCGTCGTCTTGTTGGCTCAGCCCAAGATAAGGTTTTACTCGTTGGGCATTAACCTTGAAGTTCTTCCCGACATTGTTATGAAGTTCGATTACTCCGTAAGCATTGATTGCAGTGATCAAGTATGATCCCGTCCATTTTGATTTTAATTTTCCCAGAAATATCTTCAATCTCGAATCATATAGTAGCACTTGTTGCCCTACATTAAATGTCCTTTCTTGGATGTTCTTGTCATGCCATCTCTTGACTTTTGACTCGTAAATTTCAGCATTCTCATAGGAGTTTAGCCGAAACTCTTCCAACTCATTGAGTTGTAACAACCTTGATTCTCCCGCGGCTCCTTCGTCCATGTTCAATTTAGCAACCGACCAATATGTCTTGTGTAATAATTCATCCGGTAAATGGAAAGCCTTGCCAAAAACAAGTCGAAACGGTGATGTTCCAATTGGATTCTTGAAAGTTGTTCGGTAAGCCCATAAAGTGTCGGGTAATTTCTCAGCCCAATCTCTTCTACCGGTATTAACGACTTTTTCCATAATTCTTTTGATTTCCCGGTTAGAGACTTCTACTTGTCTGTTTGCTTGAGCGTGATACGGTGTTGTAACTTTGTGCTTTACTCCATATTTTTCAAGTAACTGCTTGAATTTTCGATTGCAAAAATGACTTCCTCCATCACTAATGATTGTTCTCGGTGTGCCGAATCTCGTAAATATATTTTGATGAAGAAAACGAGTGACAACTAAAGCATCATTAGTGGGAAGAGCAATGGCTTTTACCCATTTTGATACGTAGTCCACAACGAGTAAAATATATTGGTTCCTGTAAGATGAAGGAAACGGGCCCACGAAATCAATACCCCATACATCGAAGATCTCGACCTCTAGGATATTCGTTAGGGGCATCTCGTGTTTTCGTGTGATATTTCCCATCCGTTGGCATCTGTCACATGATTTTACAAATGAATTTGCATCTTTAAATAAAGTAGGTCAATGCAAACCTGACTGGAGGACTTTAGTAGTTGTTCGGGTTCCTCCAAAATGTCCTCCATACGGCGATGCATGACAATGCTGTAGCACTGATACGACTTCGTGTTCTGGAATGTATCTTCTTACGATCTGATCCGCACATTGTATAAATAAATATGGATCATCCCAATAGTATTTACGTACCTCTTTTAAGAACTTCCTCCTTTGTTGATAGGTGTAATCTAATGGGACGATTTCGCTTGCTAAGTAGTTCACAATATCGGCGTACCAAGGTAATGCCTCGGCTTTAAAAATTTGTTCGTCTGGGAAAGTTTATGTAATTATCGTCTCTTCTTTCTGTGGCTTCTCTTTTTCTAGTCGTGATAGATGGTCGGCAACTTGATTATCCGTTCATTTTCTATCAATTATTTCTAGGTCGAATTCTTGTAGCAAAAGAATCCACCTAATTAAACGCGGCTTGACATCTTTCTTCAAAATTAGATACTTTATAGCAGAATGGTCGGTGTGTACGATGACTTTAACACCAACTAAATATTGTCTGAATTTTTTGAAGGCAAAAACTACGGCCAACAGCTCCTTCTCAGTTGTCGTATAATTCAGCTGTGCATCCGATAACGTTTTGCTAGCATAATAAATAGGATGTACAACTCGGTCATGCTTTTGTCCCAGCACCGCTCCCAAGGCATAATCGATAGCATCGCACATAATCTCAAACGGTTTTGTCCAATTCGGTGCAATAATAATTGGGGCCAAGATCAGCTTGCACTTTAATTCTTCGATAGCTTGTTGGCATGCATTATCAAAGCAAAATACTTTGTCATCTTCCAGCAATGAGCAAAGCGGTTTGGAAATATTTGAGAATTCTTTGATGAATCGACGGTAAAAACTGGCATGTCCTAAAAAGCTTTATATTCCTTTCACAGAGGTGGGTGGAGGCAGCTTTTCAATAACTTCAATCTTGGCCTTATACACCTCCATCCCTGATTTGGAAACTCAGTGCCCGAGAACAATTCCTTCGATTACAATAAAATGACATTTTTCCCAATTTAGAACTAGGTCTGTCTCGATGCAGCATTTTAATACTAATTCTAAATTCTGTAAGCATGTTTGAAAAGAATCTCCAACCACATGAAAATCATCCATAAATATTTCCAGAAAATCTTCAACCATGTCCGAAAATATGGACATCATGCAACGCTGGAACGTTGCTGGAGCATTGCATAACCCCAATGGCATTCGCCGGTAAGCGAACATGCCATAAGGATAGGTAAACGTCGTCTTCTCCTGATCTTCTAGTAGAATTGCAATTTGATTGTAACCTGAATATTCATCTAAGAAACAATAAAACTCTTTACCAGCTAGTCGGTCGAGCATTTGATCGATGAATGACAAGGGACTTGTCATCTTGTTGAGCTTCCGATGTCCATACAAACTCGCCAACCAGTAACTGTGCAAGTTGGAATTAATTCATTGTTCTCATTGGTTACCACGGTTGTTCCTCATTTCTTTGGAACACATTGGACTGGACTTACCCATGAACTATCCAAAACTGGGTAAATAATACATGCGTCCAATAGCTTGATAATTTCCTTTTTCACCACCTCTTTCATGACTTGATTCAATCGCCGTTGTCCTTCAACTGATGGCTGGTAATCATGTTCAAGCAGAATTTTGCACATGCATATAGTCGAACTAATTCCCTTGATGTCGGCAACCGTCCAAGCAATGACATGTTTATATTTCCTTAATATTTCTAGTAGTTCGGCTTCCTGTAATTCATTCAATTGAGAAGAAATAATAACAGGTAAAGTGTCACCTAATCCGAGGTAAGCGTACTTCAGATGCTGTGGCAATGGCTTCAGCTCCAGTTGTGGTGGTTCGTCTATCGAGGATTTCATCTCTCGATGTTCTTTATCTCCTCTATCTAGGACTCCAGTAGCTTGTGCCCTAGACTTTTTCCAAGTTCAGGGGTTAGATAGATCGAACTTGAATTCTCATTTGGGTGGTCTTAATTCTCTCTTTTCCATAAAATCACATTGATCATCCGCGATGGCGTACCATTCTTTTGCTTCCTCTGAATCTTTTAGAGCATTCAGGACGTTGAACGTGACTTCTTCATCATTCACCCTCATGGTGAGTTCTCTTTTTTCTACGTCGATAAGAGTTCTTCCGGTGGCCAATAATGGTCTTCCCAAGAGGATCGGGACCTCTCGGTCAACTTCACAATCTAAAATAATGAAATCGGCCAAAAATATAAATTTATCAACTTTTACCAGCACGTTTTCGATGATTCCTTCTGGGTAACCTATGGATCGATCGGCAAACTGTAATGTTACGGTTGTCGGCCTTGCTTTTCCAACGTCCAACTTCTTAAAAATTGACATTGGCATGAGATTAATGCTAGCTCCTAGGTCACATAGATCTTCGCCAATATGTTGATCTCCGATCGTGCATGGAATCGTAAATTTCCCAGGATCAAGTAACTTTGGTGGAATCTTATTTTGTACAATATAGCTGCTTGCTTGAGTCATCACCACGATTTCGTATTCCTCTATTCTTCATTTCTTCAATACGAGATCTTTCATAAATTTTGCATAATTTGGAATTTTTTCTAAGGCCTCGACCAGTGGAATGTTGATGTGTAGTTACTTCAACATATCCATGAATTTCCAGAATTGTTTGTCCTGATTCTTTTTCTGTAGTCTTTGTGGAAAAGGTGGCGGAAGTCTCTCGGCTGGTGCAATTGCCTTCTGATGCTGTGCGGGTGCTGCAGCACTGGTACTAGCATCAGGCTCGTTAATCTGCTTAGAGCCTTCCACTTTATCAGCGTCGGTGTTCTTCGCCTTGGTTCTTTCTCTAGAGGTCTTTCTTCAGAGTCTTTCAAAGTTTCCACTTCTCTGCCGTTGCGCAGCATAATGGCTTTGCACTATTCTTTTCCTCCTCGTTTCGGAACTTCAGTATCGCTAGGCAACATTCTCGTAGGTCTAGTATTCAAAGATAGAGCGAGCTGACCTACTTGATTCTCCAGATTTCTATGAGATGCGATTTGATTCTGAATTACCGCATTCATATTTTGCAACATCAGCTCGGATCGTTCCATGAATTCATTGAACTTTTGTTCGATCGTCTTGGATTGTTCGGGTTGTTGTTGTGGGCGGTTTACTTGAGTCGGAAAACTCTCATTATACCCTTGTTGTGTAGGTTGGAAATACTGATTCTGTGTTCGTGGTTGCTGCTGTTGGCTCCACTGATTGCTTTGTTTCCAACCTTGCGTAAAATTATTCCTATTGTTTCCCACGTAATTGACTGCTTCGGGATTTGACGGACAATAATCGTAAACATGTTCTCCCAAACAGTAAGAGCATGAAATACTTTTGACAGGTTGTGGGTTGGCTTGCTGCATGTTCAGATTCTTGAGAGTGTAGTTGAGTGTAGTCATTGGAGCAGCTAGGGCCATCACTAGATCAAGATCTAAGATTCCAGGTTGGTTATTCGTCGATGCTTTCTTCGGTGCTGCAGATCTCTTTGTCGGCCACTGATAATTATTCGTAGCCATATTTTCCAACAGCGAAAAAGCTTCCGCGCATGATTTGGATAAAATGGCTCTGTTTGCTGTTGCATCTAAAAGAGACCGAGTCTGTCCATGTAATCCATTGTAGAAAGTTTTCAGCTGGACCCATTCTTCAACACCATGATTCGGACATTGCCATAGTAATTCTTTGAACCTCTCCCAAGCTTCGTAAAGGGATTCAGTGTCCTGTTGTCTGAATATCATGATCTCCCCTCGCAGCTTTGCGTTCTTTACCGGTGGAAAATATTTTAACAGAAACTTTTTGGCTAAATCCTCCCAAGAAGTTATAGAATTTTGCGGTAAAGACTTCAACCATGCTTTTGCCTTGTCTCGGAATGCATACGGGAATAATTTTAGTCGGAGAGTCTCTTGATTGATGGATGAATCTTCGAACGAATCACATAAGGATGTGAACTCCTTAATGAATGCGTTCGGTTCTTCGGTTACTGAACCATTAAACGTACCGATGGTTTGCAACATTTGAAACATAATTGGCTTTAACTCGCACCTCACTTCATTGTTTTTCGGTCAAAAAATTCCAGGATTTAACCGCTCCAAATCTGGAATCGCATAATCCCAAATTGGTCTTTCTTGTGCATGACCGTGGTTTGCTCGTTGGAATGAGTTTTGAGCCATTGGTTCTTCTTTTACCACTCCGCTTTGATTTAAATTTTGGCATCTACTTTATCGAAGCATTCTTTTAGGTTCAGGGTCGTAAGGAATGAGCTCTCATTCCTAGTCGTTTTGCATAAGCACCTAAAAAATAAAAAAGAACCGTAAAAATCTTGCTTTTTGAATTTTTTTTATAATTTTTAAAGTTAGAGTTAGTTATATTCACAAATACTTTACGAAGAATTCTAAAAATAAAAAAATTTGGGTTGTTCCCCTGCAACGGCGCCAAAAACTTGTTGCGCGTAAACGTAATCGCAAATTACTGCAAGTACACGTGTCACAACTGTAGTAATAAAAATATCGATCCCACGAGGACAAGTCAACTTTCAATTCAGAGAATAAATTGCAAAGTAAAATAAATAAACTAAAAATCTTAACTTTAAATATTTACAAAAAGAATTAAAGAATAAAGAATAGGTTGTTCTTCATTTTAATTGGGTTTTTATCTAATCTAATATGCAGAAAGTAAATTGTAGAAAATAAAGTGTAAAAAGTAAAGTTGGTGGTCAAATAGAAAATTAGAATTAATCTCGGAAAGAATTAACTATGATTGACTTAAGCAAATCAATATATGAAAAATTCAAACTTTAATTAAAACTAAACAACTCATAAACTTATGCTGCCAAGACTTGTAAAATCAATAAAAGTGAAAACGAAAAGTAGAGGGAGAGAATTTTGGTCTTCGCCGTTAGAAACCCTTGTTCACACAGCTCCGTTCCCTGGCCGCCGTGATCATCATCACCAACCTCCTCCTCGGATTTACGCCCAGGCTCGATTGCAAGCTTGTTCTCAAATTCTAGCACACCTATTCTGTGGTCCTCTCAGTCCTTTATGTAGACTTTGTGCAGCTTGAGCAGATTTGAGAGGTTGTTATGATTTGGAGGAAGATCTTAATCGATTTGGAAAGTAGTTGAGATTAGGAAAGATTTCCAAATCTTCAACGATATTATTGTTTCCAAATTTGAATTTGAGTTGATTCTTCCTTCTTTTTCGTGATTCTTCTAGCTTCTTTCTTGCTTTGCAATCCATCTTTAAACTTGGCAATTGCATCTGAACAAAATACTGTGAAAATACAAAATCTAGAAATATCGTTAAAAATCACGTAAAATATGCGTTTTTAGATGCTGTTGCGATACTGCGGCATTTCCGCGATATTTACCTAAAAATCCAATTTTTTTGAATAAAACTTTATCTGATCACAAGCAATTTATCAATAAAATCTCGTGAAATATTAAGTCTTTTCAAAGCTTAACAGGTGGCCGAAGACCCGATCTTCATGGGTGAGCACTCGATCCGTGAGAATTGGATCGAGCGTTCTCTCACGTCGGTCACTTATTTTATTGGCCGAAATTCTAGAGGAATGAAAGATAAATATTTTTCTTTATCTTTAAAATATTTTTATTAGTTGTTAAAAGAAAATTCTAAGATATTCTAATAAGATACGAAAGAATCCTTTATATTATTTGATCGAAAACGTACACACATTTTGAGATACTTCGATGACTCTTTACTTCCACTCTTTATCACTACTCAGTGATAATCCTTTCTAGCTATTCAATAGCATCTATCTTTATTAACTATACTTAACTACTCCTAACTTCAATTAATTAACTCAAATTTCTACTAACTTTTATAAACTTACATGAACTACTCACCAATACATTTACAGATATAGTCCCTAATAAATTCTCACACAGAAAACAACACCTACATAATACTTAACTAGATATAATCAAGTAATAAGTTTCCAAAAAGACAATTCTGAAGGAAAATTTGCTCCAATGTCAGACATGTCCATTGAAATTCAATACAACAGATGCTGAGTTTGAACTATAAAGCACCAAGCCGGAATCTCGATGAACGAGCAAAATGATGTCACTCCAAATAAAAATTAAAAGAAAAAGAAAATAAGATAATGACTATGTATGTGACAGGCTAACTAAAACTCAACCAACTCAAAAGAGATCATTCCTCTTTCATATTATTTGAGATTTCTCAAATCCATATGCTTCAACTGCTTTTAATTAACTACGTATCTCATCGTTATCAGGCAAAATTAGAGCTTGTAACGTCCTTCCTAGCTAGAAATATGTTATTCATTTTTTTTACTTGCATCGAAAAATATTTTCTTGTAAAAATCATTTAAGGCATACTTGAAAACTAAAGTTACTTAAAACATATTTACAACATGTTAGGTTTCTTAAACTATTTACAAGTTATATGTACAAAGTTAAAAACTTCTTCTCCTAACAAATATTTACGATTCTTCAAAATCCTTGCTCACATTTCAAAATCTGCTCAAACAACATCGACCACCTCTATGAACAAAGCGATTCATCTCCTACACCTCTTAGTGTACGTCTTTGTTGCTTGAAAACCTAATCGCAATTAAACGCAAGTGCATGTATCGCAACGTAGTAATAAAAATATCGATCATACGAGGACAAGTCAACTTTCAATTCAGAGAATAAATTGCAAAGTAAAAGAAATAAAATAAAAATTGTAACTTTAAATATTCACAAAAAGAATTAAAGAATAAAGAATAGGTTTTTCATCATTTGATTGGTTTTCATCTAATCTAATATGCAAGAATTAAAGTGCAGAAAATAAAGTGCAGAAAATAAAATTGGTGGTCGAATCGAGAACTAGAATTAACCTCGGAAAGAATTAACTATGATTGACTTAAGCAAATCAACATAAAAAATCCAAACTTTGATTAAACTAAACAACTCAATAACTTATGTTGTCAAGACTTGTAAAATCAATGAAAGTTAAAAAGAAAAGCAAAGGGAGAGAATTTTGGTCCTCGCTGTCGGAAACCGTTGTTCACACAGCCCCGTTCCCTCGCCGTCGTGATCGCCGTCACCGACCTTTTCCTCAGATTTACGCCCGGGCTTGATCGCAAGCTTGTTCTCTAATTCTAGCACACCTCATTCGTGGCACTCTGGTTGATCCTTATAGAAGTCTCAGCCTCGAAATGTATGGCGGTTTGTTAAGTTTTTCAGCTGGTTCGTGATTTGGAAAGATTTCCAAATTTTCGAGGATATTCTTGTTTCCATATTTGAAAAATGGTTATTCGGTTGAGATTTTCTCCTTAATTCCTCGGCAAATGCCATTGCATAACCCGAATGGCATTCCCCGATAAGCGAACGTGCCATAGGGACAGGTAAACGTCGTCTTCTCCTGATCTTCTGGTAGAATTTCAATCTGATTGTAACCTGAATATCCATCTAAGAAACAATAAAACTCTTTACCAGCTAGTCGGTCGAGCATTTGATCGATGAATGGCAAGGGAAAGTGGTCCTTCCTTGTCATCTTGTTGAGCTTCCGATAGTCCATACAAACTCGCAAACCAGTGACTGTGCGGGTTGGAATTATCTCATTGTTCTCATATTGTTACCACAGTTGTTCCTCCTTTCTTTGGAACACATTGGACTGGACTTACCCATGAACTATCCAAAACTGGGTAAATAATACATGCATCCAATAGCTTGATAATTTCCTTTTTCACCACCTCTTTCATGACTGGATTCAATCGCCGTTGACCTTCAACTGATGGCCGGTAATCATGCTCAAGCAGAATTTTGTGCATGCATATACTCGGACTAATTCCCTTGATGTCGGCAACCGTCCAAGCAATGACATGTTTATATCTCCTTAATATTTCCAGTAGTTCGGCCTCCTGTAATTCATTCAATTGGGAAGAAATAATAACAGGTAAAGTATCACATGTTCCGAGGTAAGCGTACTTCAGATGCTGTGGCAATGTCTTCAGCTCCAGTTGTGGTGGTTCGTCTATCGAGGATTTCATCTCTCGATGTTCTTTATCTCCTCTATCCAGGGCTTCAGTAGCTTGTGCCCTAGACTTTTTCCAAGTTCGGGGGTCAGATGGATCGAACTTGAATTCTCGTTTGGGTGGTCTTACTTCTCTCTTTTCCACAAAATCGCATTCATCATCCACGATGGCGTAACATTCTTTAGCTTCTTCTGAATCTTTTAGAGCATTCAGGACGTTGAACGTGACTTCTTCATCATTCACCCTCATGGTGAGTTCTCCTTTTTCTACGTCGATAAGAGTCCTTCCGGTGGCAAAGAATGGTCTTCCCACGAGGATCGGGACCTCTCGGTCAACTTCACAATCTAAAATAATGAAATCAGCCAAAAATATAAATTTATCGACTTTTACCAGTACGTTCTCGATGAATCCTTCAGGGTAGCCTATGGATCGATCGGCAAACTGTAATGTTACGATTGTCGGGCTTGCTTTTCCAACGTCTAACTTCTTAAAAATTGACATCGGCATGAGATTGATGCTAGCTCCTATGTCACATAGAGCTTTGCCAATATGTTGATCTCCGATCGTGCATGGAATAGTAAATTTCCCAGGATCACGTAACTTTGGCGGGATCTTACTTTGCACAATATAGCTGCTTGCTTGAGTCATCGCCACAGTTTCGTGTTCCTCTATTCTTCGTTTCTTCGATACGAGATCTTTCATAAATTTTGCATAATTCGGCATTTGTTCTAAGGCCTCGACCAATGGAATATTGATGTGTAGCTGCTTCAACATATCCATGAATTTCCCGAATTGTTTGTCCTTATTCTTTTTCTATAGCCTTTGTGGAAAAGGTGGTGGAAGTCTCTCGGCTGGTGCAATTGCCTTCTGATGCTGTGCGGGTGCTGCAACATTGATACTAGCATCAGAGTCATTAATCTGCTCCGAGCCTTCCACTTTATCAGCGTTAGTCTTCTTTTCTTTGGTTCTTTCTTTAGGTCTTTCCTTAGAGTCTTTCACAGTTTCCACCTCTTTGCCGTTGCGCAAAGTAATGGCTTTGAACTGTTCTTTTCCTTCTCATTTCGGAACTTCGGTATCGCTCGGCAACATTCCCGTAGGTCTATTATTCAAAGATAGAGTGAGCTGACCTACTTGATTCTCCAGATTCCTATGAGATGCGGCTTGATTCTGAATTGCCGCATTCATATTTTGCATCATCAGCTCGGATCGTTCCATAAATTTGCTGACCTTTTGTTCGAACGTTTTGGATTGTTCGGGTTGTTGTTGTGGCCAGTTTGCTTGAGTCGGAAAACTCTGATTGTACCCTTGTTGAGGTTGGAAGTACTGATTCGGATTGCGTGGTGGCTGATTCTGGCCCCACTGATTATTTGGCTTCCAACCTTGATTGAAATTATTGCTCCGATTATTCCCCACGTAATTTATTGCTTCGGTATTTGAAGGGCAATACTCGTACGTATGATCTTCCGAGCAGAATGAGCATGAAATACTCTTAACTTGCTGTGGGTTGGCTTGTTGCATGTTCATGTTCCTGAGGGTGTTATTCAACGTAGTCATCTGTGCTGCTAGAGCCATGACTGGATCTATGTCAAGAATTCCGGGTGTGCTGTTTGTCGATGCTTTCTTCGGTGCTGCATCTCTCTCTGTCGGCCATTGATAATTGTTAGTCGCCATATTATCCAAAAGCTCAAACGCTTCAGCACATGATTTAGATAAAATTGCGCCATTTGCTGCTGCATCTAAGAAAGATCGAGTTTGTCCATAAAGTCCATTATAGAATGTTTCCAGTTGTACCCATTCGTTGATGCCATGATTCGGACATTGGCGAATTAACTCCTTGAACCTCTCCCATGCTTCATATAGGGATTCAGTGTCTTGTTGTCTGAATGTCATGATCTCCCCTCTCATCTTAGCGTTCTTCACCGGTGGAAAATATTTGAGTAGAAACTTCTTGGCTAGATCTTCCCAAGAAGTGATAGAATTTGGTGGCAAAGAATTCAGCCATGCTTTTGCTCAGTCTAGGAGTGCATAAGGAAATAACTTTAATCGGAGAACCTCCCGATTAACAGCCGTATCTTCGAACGAATCACACAAAGAAGTGTATTCCGTTATGAAAGCGTTCGGATCTTCAGATGCTGAACCGTTAAATGTACCTATTGTTTGCAGCATTTGAAACATAATAGGCCTTAATTCACACCTTACCTCGTTGTTGACGGGTCGGAAAAT
>QAOC01041888.1:0-18848 GCA_003255005.1 Begonia fuchsioides | reverse complement strand
CTCATTAGATTAAGCTTTGTAATGTAGGTGATGACATTGAAAGTGAGGAGTTTACTCCTGGTTCTTAGATTGATGCAATGGAGGGAGTATGTCTGGTGCAGATGCTTGGGATCGTTAAGCGAATTTGACCGGTGGTGTGACATGTAAAAATGAACTTATATGTGTTTTGAAAGTTGCTTTTAAGAATGTCTTTTGGTATTTTGTAAAATAAGTGTTTGTAATGGTTTGTAAAACTTATGTTTTTTTAAAATGAAATGTAAATTGTGAGTTGGTTTTATATATTAAATGGGTTTGCTTCTAATAAAGTTTTCCGCTGTATTTTAAAGTAAATGAATTAATTGACACATTTTTGTTAAAATAAAAAAATAAAAAAATAATAATAATAATAATAAGTATAAAGAAAGATGAGACGTTACAGTATTACGACTTTGTTCTTCCATGCGCTAGTATGAATGCTCATACTGAGAATATGTGAGGATGGTATACTTGCTATCGTGGGATATTTGTTGAGTGGATGAAAGGGTCGGAAATTCCGAAAGAATATTTATTCGGGTCGGAAGATAAAATGGTCGGGAAATGGTTAGAAATTGGGAAAAAAAGGAGTGAATAGATTTACAAGTAAGCCGGCAATGTATGATTTTCCAGGCACTAATGGAAAATGTTCTCACGAACTTATACCGAAAGCGATAGCAGTTCACCGGCTCAAACGATGGGATCAATGGGTCAAGGTTCTTGAATATTTCAATGTGACAAAATCAATTGGTCAATTTAATTAATTTGATTTGTTCTTTTTCTTCAATCTCGTGACATTTCAAATATATTGTCATGACAATTTCGCTCGGTATTAAATGTTATGTTTAACGATGGTCAAGAGGTTTATTTTGATTGTTTTCTAAACGTGTGATATTTTGACTAAGTTGTATAAATTGTGTAGAATTGGAGAAGAAAACTGAAATGAGACTGCGGGTCGAATTGAAACTGTGGTATTTGGTCCAGTTCAATGTTAATTCTCGAAAACCATCATCCTAGAATGAGACTGTGAGTAAAAAAAGACCTGAAATAAGATGAAACTCGACTCAAAGTTGAATAAAATCCTATAGAAATTCAAAAACAACTTCCAAAATTTTCAGTTTCAAATAAGTTTAAGTGGTTCATGAGGGAAGCTGTAGACCCAAAAACCGGGAAGGTATCAGCTTGTAAAACATGTGATGCAGATTATTCAAGAAGAGTTCGAGTTTCGTTTCTCGATTTCACCACAATTCGCAACTCTCAGAACAGCTAAGATCCGGGTTTTCCCGAAACGATCAGAATTCCAAGCACGAACCAAAAAAAAGACCCAAAATCGAGCTACGAGATCAAGAGATCCCAGGATTTGGTCAATCATAGATGATTCCTAAATGTAAACAGAAGATCAGAGTATCTTTCTTCAAATTACAGGCCATCAAAGTTCAAAATTGTGGCAAAAAAAGCTGCTTACTTGGAAAAGCTAATACGTTTCTCATGATTTGCCAGCAGAAAATAAGAAATTCGTGAAAGAAAGTAATGCAAATCAGAAATATTTATTGGATATTTTGAGTTTTTTTGGGAGATCAAACGTGAGCGGTACCTTCGGTGAATTTTGGATCTTCACATCTGAACCTTCCATCCAGTCCGATTCCAAATCCTTTCGGATCGGCAAACACGTTTTTGAGCAATTGGCTGCGCTGAGGATGGGGGCTTTCATCGGCAAACTCCACGGCTTCCTCTACGACCCCGTCAATCTTCTTATCGATGGCCTTTAGCTCCTCCTCGCTGGCTAAATTATTTTCAATTATGTATTTCTTCAAAGCTGTGATCGGATCTCGAGCAGCGTAACGTGCCTCCTCGGCTGCAAAATTAAACACACAAGTTACAGAATAATTGGCAAAGATTTTTACACTATTTGGTGAAGTGGGTTATTATATGGCAACCAAATCAGGACATATTTTGTTCTTTCCAAATGAAAAAAACAGATAGTTTTATGAAGATCTTGTTGTCCCTTTCATGGCGGTTGTTCCAAACTCAATTCACAGTTTTCTAATAAGTGTTAAGACTATCTCTTCGTGCAGGGCTATCCACGAGCCGGTCTGACACAGTTTTATCTCAAAATAAAATCGAAACCAAAACTCACGGTTTCGTTCCAGTTTTAATCTGATTTAATTATATATTTAAAAAAAAATTATTTTTATTATATTTAGGTCGGATTCTAAGTAATTTAACGGATTTATAACCAATTTAAGATTTATATTGAATTTTATTGAGGTTTCGGTCGAGAATTTTATATTCCTTCATCGCACCACCGCAAACTCTTCTAACCACTAGTCGTGAAACCTTCATGGAGTTTTCTAACCACAGGAGTGGATTCTCTTCCACTTCATTTGCGACATCCAGTACAAGGTCAGTACTCTATTTCTTCCATCAGACAGGAGTTCTATTCCTTATTTGATTCACCAGAATTTCAATTTCTCGGCAACTAAATGAAAGTAGTGGTGAGCATTTACCAGTTCGGTTCGGTTTTCACTGAAACTGAAACTGAACCGACTAGTTTTCGGTTTTTGAATTTTGAACCGATTAGTTAAAAATATAAATAAAAACCGAACCGGATATTTCGGTTCGGTTTCGGTTTTACTTACTACACAAAATAATATATATAATTTTATAAATTTTAGGAAACAATGTAATGTTAAATAAACTCGACTCATCATATAATATCATCAACAAAAAGAAATTAACTAACTTTAAGTTCAATAAACATAAAAGTCATTGATTCAAATAATATCATCAACAAAAAATAACTAAACTTTAAGTTAAAAAACATATGACCGCTATAACTCATAATATCCTAAATGCATAAGTAAAACATAGAAGTCTTCGAGTCATCAAAATGATAATTGTTGATTCTCTCCATTAGATGATTTTAAGCCTGTAAACAATGTAAATTAAATTAGTAAAATATATGAATTTATAAAATAATCTATCATCGAAGAAAATAGAAACCTTACAAGTTGTTAGTCGGAGACTACTCGATTTTGATGTACTCATTAGATGCGGTATGATGACTAAAGTCTGCAAAAGACGAATTGTAATTAAAAAAACAACCGAAGACTTGTTTGAACGCAGAGCGTCTGTGCTCGTCTAGTTTATGATGAAAAGAAGACTTGTTTTTAATTTACTCTCAAATAATTAATTTTACTAATATTTTTAACGTTGAATAAACGATCTTCAATGCCTTGTTTTTGAGTCTAGGATACGTATTCTGAAACGTGGAATGAATAGGATAGCATGGAGCAGGTATAATTTAACGAACATATACTTGAAAATTAACAAAAATCAAAGTGTTTTTATTAAAATTTTATTAAATTCAAGATTTTTATTTTTAGGATAATTCTATTTTAATTTCTTATTCAGCCCTATCAAAATAAAATTATAAAATGATCTCTTCTCCAAAGATCTTTTTTTTTATCTTTCTTACTTTGTGTTTTTTTCTCAAATTAAATAATTATATAATTAATCAAACTGTGTTTCTTGTTACCAAAAGGCGAAATCCCTCGCCCCCAGAGCCCCCACACCCCGGCCTGACAGTTTGTGAGGGAGTAAGTTACGGTGATTCATCAGCCCAGAGATGAGAGGCCTTTTCCTGATGCCCCAAGGAGCTACCTCAATATTGAGGGTAACAACTCCCACATTAGGGTAGCGTAGGATTCGAACCCATGTACTTGTTACCAGATCTACCCGCCCTCAAAGAGGTGAACCCGCACGGGCAACCGTGTTTCTTCTTGCTTAGTGGAAAGGATGCGGTATCTGTAGGAGTTTGGTTTTCCTGCTCCACTGATTCGTCTTCTCAGCAGGTTACTGTGAACCACAAGATCTCTTGATTCACTTTTGGTTTGAAACTAAATACTCATCAAGCTAATTTTTCCATTCCTGAGCTTCAAACCTTCTTCTTCTTTTTCTCCTTCTTCCTTTTTTATATTGTAGCGTCAAACTAGACGCCGATCTTGGGGATATTTGAATGTATCAAGTTTAACTGAGAGCGTGTGAAACTCAACAGAAGCTTAAACGCAGAGCGTCTGTGCTTGTCTAGTTTATTCACTCTGTCCTTCCTCGACTTCAAATCCATGGAATCTAGTCCTCAAGTTTCTCTCTCTCTCTCGCAGCGATACACATCCACTAACAAGCTCATAATATTTGTTTAAATGGAAGCTCATTTTTCTAGCCATTCATAATAATGGGTCCTATCCGTTGTTTTAATCAGGAAACATCTGTAGATTCATTAGCTCCGTCCAATATCGTTCTCTACTCTTTCTGGCAGAGCTCTTGCTGTTGGCGAGTCCGTTTTGCACTGAATCTCAAAGGTACATTTGATACCAAAATTTTGTTAGGTTACACTTGTTCGATCTCTTTGACGATATCAGTAATCCATCTTGTAGTTTAGTGTGTTGGTGAGTAAATATATTTTCAAGTAACTCTGTGTTTGGTGGATTGGCTATTAACTTATGTAATTTCTCATGTATGACTGGTTCTTAGGGCTTCCGTACGAGTACAGATCGGTGAACAGTTAACTCCAGGAAAATGAAGTTAATTATGTATTCATGCTGAGTTGTCATGTATAATTTTGATGCCAAATCCTGAAAAACCTTAAAGTGGACCTGATGTGCAATGGCCGAGCACCATCGCACCACGACCGACCACCATCTCGGACCCCTCGACGCACCGTCCCGACCTCCAAGTTTTATCTAACTTAGTGGCTATTTTTGCAGGTAACATTGACCTTAAGAAGCCCTCGGAGAAAGATAGAGCACAGCCGAAGTACTTGTTCGAGTGGGAGCTCGACGATCACGGTGCGCGGGCGCCCACCATCGAGACAGCGCGCCCACTATCGAGACAACGCGCCCATCACGCACGTCCACCATCGAGACAGAGCGCCCAGCATGCACGTCCACTATCGAGACAGCACGACCACCCACGTTCAACCTTGCGCGCCCAGCATGCTCCGCGCACAAGCTCACTTCGGCCAAAATGGCGTGCACCCCGACACACTCCGCAGGAACAACATCACCCGTACGCGGAGAACTTAGCAACACTTTGGCAACAACAGCGTGCGCCCCGACACACTCTACAAGATCAGCGTCGCCCGCGCGCGTAACTTAGCATCACGACAGCAGCGTCGGCCGCGCGCGCACAACTTAGCATCACGGCGGCGACCGCGCGCACAAGACAGGGCCCAGCAGGCCAACGATCGCAACCAAGGACATGTCCGAGGCTGCCAAGCCCACCCGATAGGCCCATCGGCCTTTTCTATATTTTCCGAGTTTTTCTAAGTCTTAAAATAAGAGAAGGAACCCTAAAGGGCCAGCCGCCTTCCATATAGGGAACCACCCCCATGGGCTCGGCTTTCCTTAAAGGGTCCCTTCCGCACTCTATATAAGTGCCCCTCCCCTCCTTGTTTTCTTAGTGAAGTTTATCAAATAAGAGAGCCTTGTGCCTTACTTGATAGCCATCCTCCGATCCTTCTTCTCCGGTGAGTTACATCCGGCCAAGGAGCATCACCCCTCGTCGAGAGCCCAATGAGTCATATCCGAGCGCCACGTCGAGGTCTACCAAACTTAGCCACTCAGCCGCCCGAGTGTCTAAGTTGCCTCGCCGTCCACCTCTGCCAACCTTCCGAGTCACGCCTGCCTCCTTCCCGAGCAGTACTTGTCCTTCTCTATTTCTCCGTCTCGTTTGCACCGCACTAGTTTGCCGGGACAACACTTGTCCGGCCACTTGAGTGCATGCTTGCTCGTCAAAACTCCGTCTATCTTCTTGATACCGCGGCCTTGACCTTCGAGCATACAATTTTCCATGCTAAGTGGAACATCACTTGGTCCGGATCGTGCTAACCTTTTGGTTGCACATCAGGACCTGTCTGAGTTCCAGAATTTGAGCTTTTAAACCCTCTCAAGTATGTTCCAGTGTTGGTGGATGGGGATGTGGTTCTGTCGGACTCCTTTGCAATACTTCTGGTTGGTTATCCATTGTTTTAATGGACGCTAATTCTGAGTTTTCAATGTGATTTGATTTTTTTTTCCATTTGTGGCAAGTATCTGGAAGAGAAGTATCATAAAAAACCATTATTGCCTGCTGATCCTCAGCTTAGAGCTCTTAATCTTCAGGTAATAGACTTGTGCCCTTCACTCTATAATAAGTTCTTCACATCGCTTCCAACGATGTAAATCATAGTATTAACTAAGCAATGACAATTGAATGAGCACACTGAAAGGAAAAAGTGATTTCACCTGAAGGTTTTAAGATTTAGGTAATGGCTGTGCGGTCTTCATCTTTAATGGAGTCTCCTGACCTGATTTGAGGATGGATTTTGTTTGTCTGCAGCGTAAGGCCATTGGCCAATGTTGTTTTCTTTATTGTTGTTTGTAAATTTGATGAAATTCTTTTTAGAACGATAATTTCATCAACTGTCATGCATTCCATGAAGAGGAACCAGATTTGTTGTTGCTGTTATGAGTCCCTAAAAGTTGCAATAAGTAACTTATTATTAATTAGTTATCTCCATATATTGATGGAAGTTGTTGAATCCTCTCACAGGTTGCGAGTGTGGTTGCCTCTAGCATACAACCTGTGATAATGTTGGGCTTGCTGGTAGATTTTACTTGCATATAATTAATGTCTCTGTTTATGGATCAGAATAATCTTGGTTGTTTTAAACTTTTATAGAAATCTATTGAGGAAAAAGTCGGTCCTGAAAAACAACTGTGGGCTCAGTCCACTATAGAAAAAGGTTTTTCTGGTAAATCTCTCTCTCTCTCAATATGGAAAAATTGTGGGTCTGAATATCCATCCTTATTAATTGTGAAACAACTCTAATCAGAATTTAGTTTCCTTATTTGATTTCCTCACTTGAATAATGAATATTAGTTTCCTAGTTCATTATTTCCTCCTCTATTCTTTTCCTATTTGGGTCTTTTTGGATAATGAATAGGTCTAGCCATGTTCTTGTAAAACAGTAAGAAATTTATCCAAGAATTCTTATTTATTCTCTCAGATTTCTCTTCCTTTTTTTTTCAAATTCACAAGTCCTTGCTTCTTTCCCTCCTCTATTCTAGTACTAAATCTATCTTGCTTCAATAAGATGCACTAAGTCTAACTTTTATGTACTAATTGCTAATTATTATCGGTAACTATTCCATCAAATGAGATAAAAATAAATTTAATGGTGTAAAAGAGAATTTATACATTTCTTGACACCAACAATTAATGTTTACCTTTTTCATCACTTTTTAGTCAGAAAATGCCTTATACATAAATACCAATTTTCAAAAATAACTATTTGGATAACAATTTGTTCATATTTATTTTATGTAATAATAGGTGTATCGATTTTAATTTTTTGATGTTTATTTGTTTTCCTCAGAACCAAGCAAGTCTCTTATGAAACTATCTAATATACAATCAAACTAGTAAACTGATTTAAGTTGTTCTGAGAAGACTTTGATCTGACATTTTATTTACAAAATTGAAGTGAATGTCAATGAACTTAACATAAAAGTATATGTTGATAAAACAAAGCTAGTAAGGATTACTGAACTATCAGGACTTTTTCTTTTTGGTTGCAGCTCTAGAGAAATTGCTGAAGAATTTTGCTGGAACTTATTCCACTGGGGAAGAATTGTATTTGGTCTCTTTATATTCTTATTTTCTCTTAAGAATGAAACTCATTAAGAAAAGAAATAGATACTTCCTTACAATGATATCAAGCAACTAGCGAATGGTCCTATCATCCCACAAAATTCCTTTTTTCTGGTCGTTAAACTTAGCTTTAGCGTTCTGTTCGTGCAGCTTTTGTTCTTGTTTTTGCCAGAAAACAAAGTTCAAAAGTTTTTCCAACCCTTAGTGGAATAGATTGTTTCATCATCTAAAAGTGCTGATTACCTAGGAACAACAAATGATTCATTCTCTTACTTCTTTGGAGGCAGCACCTTAATTGAAATTGTTTCCTTGTATGCTGATGTATTCTTGGCCCCCCAGATTGCTGTTGCAGTTGCCTTGGTAAAAACTGACATGGTAATGCATTTACGCGGTCCGTTCTCTTCTCCGTAGCATTCCCTTTTGAAGCTTTTAAGTTGTTTTCGCAAGTAGATATTCTTAATTTTGTCTCCTAAAATCTTAATCGTTATGCTATAATCGTCAAGATTAACCCCACGAGCAACATACTTGAATTGCCTAGAATTGGGTTTCGGATAACATTGTCTAAGTGTTTTCCTATTATCGACTTTTAGGGTCATATAATTTCTAACAAACCTTTGTCTTTGCTCTTAGTTATGCTTTTAAGTTGTTTTCGTGTGGGTATCGCCGTCCGCCCTTTGTTGAGAGTCACAGACGGCTGAGTCGGGGTTGAGCCGTTCGCTTCCAATGGAGCGGACAACGATACTCATAAGGAGACATTCGGTAATGTTCAGTTTGACTTTTTCAAATATCGATTGCCTGTTTGCCTATTTTCCCATACTTTGACGTCCGATTTACGATCTACCCAAGATTATACGTTATAGACATTTTTACGACGATAATTGATACTCGTCTTTTCTTTTATTCATTTCATTTAAAACATGGATTTGAAAACCTCTATTGTATCTCATTAACGAGTTCATGACTTGCTATGTGCAGTCCAAGTTCCCCGTTTTAGAAAGGATGTTTAAATCGTACAAGACTTTACAGGAATTCCGAGCTTCGCATCCCAATCGACAACCCAACGCTCTGCCTAATTCCTGAATTTGATTGTCCACTCCCGTTCCGATTTCCGTTTTCAATGGCTTAAAGATCGCTTCTTTTGGCGATCTAGGTTGTCAGCAAAAACAAAAGGTTAAGTCTTCCCGACTTTGATAATTATTAATAAGAATGAATTGTACAATCACGATTAGTCGAGAATGATTTTCGATCGAATGATTTCTCGACTTGGATCCAACCCAAACCCTTATAGTTCGATAAAAGTAATTCTTACACTTTCTTTATCAATTTGGGATCGACCATCTCGAAACTTAGTGAAATCGAGACTCGCTAGATTAGTTTTGTCACACTTCAAAAAAATGATATGTACCAAATTGCGATGGGAATCAGTCATCATAAACCCATAAGCTCAAGCTCAATTGGTGAGAAGTAGAATATGAAAAAAAAGAAGACTTGGTTTTAATTTACTCTCAAATAATTAATTTTACTAATATTTTTAAATAGTCAATCAATAATTAGATTATTAGATATTGCTAGAAATTATTTTTCAATTTATGTTTATTTTTATCTAATTTGTGGTCGTATTATACTTATTTTCAGTAGAGGTGATCATGAGTTGGTTCGATCCAGTTTTATCCTAAAATAGAGTCGGAATTTTAACTCACAATTTTGGATTTCTGGAACAGGCACTGGAACAAAAGATTTCGATTCTGTTCCGGTTTTAATCTGGCTTTATTTTAAATTTAAAAAAAATTAAATATAAGAGTAAATTATATATTTTTGATAACAAATTTTATGATTTATATTGAGTTTTATGATAACTATTTTTTCTCGATTTTAAAACATTTTTTACATATAATTTCATTTTTGGTTTCATAGGTTTTCACTCTTAAAAATTAGCATCGGCACATAAATTATAGCTTTCTAAAATTAGAATCAAGATCAGATTAAAAGCGACAATTCTTGTCCAGTTTATTTAGATAAAAAATCAATAAATTTATTTAACTTGACTTAATTCAAAGCGGAAGGGGCACACTAGGCATGTCCTATGTCTCGTGGAGCCTTTAAGTCAGTGTCTTATTTGGATACGCGGTGAATGTAAAAGCTGGCTGCTGCACCCCGCCAGGAAAATTCGATGTTTAAGTTCTTGCTGTTGCTTTTAATTGTCTTTGGCGGTGTGCAAGTGTTTGTTGGTCGTTACCTCGGATGTAAAAAATGAACACATTAGTTGTCGGCCTCTTTGATAAGAGAGTGTTGAGAGCTTGACCCAAGTTAGCACTAAGAACGACTGCGATTGCTTTCCTTGCGCGTTGACGTCGCCCTGACGCCTCAACCGAGGATGCGATCCAGACACATAGAAGGAATGCTACCTGGTTGATCTTGCCAGTAGTCATATGCTTGTCTCAAAGATTAAGCGATGCATGTGTAAGTATGAACTAATTCAAACTGTGAAACTATGAATGACTCATTAAATCAGTTATAGTTTGTTTGATGGTACTTGCTAGTCGGATAACCGTAGTAATTCTAGAGCTAATACGTGCAACAAACACCGACTTCTGGAAGGGACACATTTATTAGATAAAAGGTCAACGCGAACCTAGTCTGTTGCTCTAATGATTCATGATAACTTGACGGATCGCACGGCCTTTGTGCTAGCGACGCATTATTCAAATTTCTGCCCTATCAACTTTCGATGGTAGGATAGTGGCCTACTATGGTGGTGACGGGTGACAGAGAATTAGAGTTCGATTCTATAGAGGGAGCCTGAGAAATGGCTACCATATCCAAGAAAGGCAGCAGGCGCGCAAATTACCCAATCCTGACACAAGGAGGTAGTGACAATAAATAACAATACCGGGCTCTTCGAGTCTGGTAATTGGAATGAGTACAATCCAAATCCCTTAACGAGGATCCATTGGAGGGCAAGTCTGGTGCCAGCAGCTATGGTAATTCCAGCTCCAATAGCGTATATTTAAGTTGTTGCAGTTAAAAAGCTCGTAGTTGGATCTCGGGATATGTCTGTCGGTCTGCCTTATGGTGTGCACTGTCAGTCGCGTCCTTTCTTTTACAAGGGATGAGCTGCATTCAGATGATATTTTGGGATCCGAGTTTAAGTAGCATTCCTTTAGCCGAGCCACAGGATGAGAGACTCCAAGAATATGATTGAAATAGTTTATAAATTCAGCCGGGATTTGATCTAGAGAGGTTGTCACAGAACCATCATCTCTGGTGAGGGATGCAATGAAATTCTTCTTTGTGTTTCTACGTGCCAAAGCATGAAAAAATTTGGTTGGTTTATCGGCCTGAAAGAGGAGCTTGCTTTTGGCTTTTTGATGGTAGAAAACTCTCTCGGCATTACCAAGGAAAGAGAGTTTGTGCCGAAGGATGGAGAGATTTTCCGAGGAAGGCGGATTGGGGGAGGCAGAGAGGAAAGAAGATTGAGCTTTTTCAAGATCATCTTTTGCCATAGAAAATCTATTGGAGATGTGCAAGAAGTGCTTTTTATTGAGATCCGAGAGCTTTGGCTTTAGAAGCTTGAGTTTGGATGCAAGGATAAAAAATGTGCAAGATGTGCAAGAAGTGCTTTTGAGTTTGGAAAGAAGATTGAGCTTTTTCAAGATCATCTTGGTGTGAAGTCCACATGTTAAAAAATTTCCAGGGTAAATTCCAAGGAGGGGGGAGGGATTGAATGGAGACAACACACGGGGAATGGTCGGAAAGCTTGGGGGAAGGGAAATGGTAGAAGTGGGGGGACATTGATGAATCCATTGGCTGTTTACAAGAGCCCTGTCAACCTTTGAAGAGACAGAATCATTTGTCCAAGTGAAAAAGCAAAGGGCAGAATTGAGGTCCTGGAGACCAAGAGAAATGCAACAATCTCTTAAGCCTTTAGTTTCTCTAGTGGATACCTTGGAACAGTTTCGTCGCTCATCAAGGGACATAATTGCATTGAAATCCCCGATAAGAATCCATAGAGAGGAAATGCCTTCATTAAAAGAGGATAGATTACTCAAAAGATCATTCCTATCGGCAATAGAGTGGAGGCCATAAACAAAGGAAGAGATAACAGTGCTCTTGCTGATTTTGCAAGTTAAAGACATGTAAATAACTTGCCGGTGGGAGGCAATAAATTTACCGAAATCCCAAATAATGGCAATTCTGCTATTTGGAGCAAGATCAAAAATTTGAAAGAAACGAACCAGTCAGTCTCTCTTTTAATAATAGAGGCTTTTCAAAAATTGAGTAGGGACCTTCTCGGAGAACTTTACTACAACTTTCTGCTGATTGTAAAATAAAGGTAATCCAGTCTTTTGCACTAGTAATGGCTCTTGCCGAGTAATAGAAGAGGTGGTCTTATTTTTTATTTTCTTTGAATCTTTCAGGCTCTTCTCGGATTTTGAAGGCTTTAAGGTATTCGGCTCCGCGAGTTCTATGATGAACTCGTTGAACTGAACTTTTTTCGGCATAGTGAGAATAGCTGAAAGAAAACCCACGAAAATTTGTCAGAAAATAGACTAAATCTTCCACTTTTTGTTGGAGAGAAGCAGCATAACTTTGATTCAACTTGTGAAGATCTTGACGAAATTCCAACATAAGGAGCTTGAGTTCATCCAACGATTCATAATAATACGATTCAAGGTAATCCGAGTAGTGACTTTTTGCTCCTCGGTTTGATCTCGAATGTGGTGCAACTAGTGAATACATATTATCAAAAAAAAAAAAAACAGAGAGGCAAAAAGGAAGGTGGGATGGGATGCTTGGCTCTGATACCAAATGACAAGCTTCAAGGATGGAAAAAGGAGAGAAAGGGGCTCGGTTGAAAAGAAAGGGAAAGAAATGGACCGAAAAATGGGTGATATTGAAACAGGAGGTTCTCGGGTTGCATACAGAGTTTGCAACCGAGATTTGGAGGGATGATTTATGGATGAGAGAAGAGATTAACCTCCAAAACTGAGGGTAAAATCTTTGGGGAAATGGAAGTTGTGCAGAGGGAAGTTTCGGGTGCCTAAATGAGGGTTATCGGAAAAGGGGATGGTGTTGGTCGGAAAAATGAAAGATAACCAGAGATGGAGATGAGCTAATGGGGATTACACGCTTACCCTAAGACCACAGGAGAGTGGCTGAAGACGTGTAGGTCAGAAAAACCGAGTCTTGGAGGTCGGAAAAACCATAGCCAAGGAGAAAATGCAAAGCACTTTTGTTTTCAAACTTCAACTCCTTACAACTGAGATCAAAGTGAGCTTAAAACACCCTAACGTTTGGGGGGAAAAGGGCTCCCGAAATGCTGCAAATCTGCTTTACCCGAAATGGCAAAGCAGTGGAGAAAACATCTTGGTGGTCCTCCTAGATGTTACCCGAAAAGGAGGCACCAAGGCTGACCATGGTCCCCCTCTTCAACACCCTCACTTGCAGCACAAAAGAGGGTCTTCACGTGGCTAACTCTTCAGCAAAATAAAACCCTAAACCTAACCGAATATTCCACCTAAAATCCATCAGCAATTGTTTAATCTGAAAATCGCTAAAACTAAAAGACATAATAAAAATGGGTCTTCATCCTTCCATGTGGTCTTGGTCTGATAAAGAACTTGAGTGAAATGGTCTTGGACTTCCATTCTCCAGGTCTTGCATGGCCCATGCAAAGGTTGCATTCTCGTTCGAGTTGATGTTGTCCCAGGCTGCCTCCATCTCCCTTTCTCCACTTTGATTCTCCCAAGTGGCAAGATGCTTGGGCTGTCTTTGATCTTCCAACGTGGGCTCTGCCGATAAGATCCCTTGCATAAATAACCCTACAAAATGGGCAAACATGTTAGCAAACTTCTTGGCTCGGGCTCGGGTAGTAGGCCCTTGGGATGTCACCTTGGTATTGGTCTCTGATGGCACATCATGACATCCGGTTTTTCCTTTGCTTAAAACTTTTTTTTTACACATGTACTAACTTTAAACAATTTAAGGTAAAACTTATCAATTTCAAATCCTTGAAATAAAATACAGCGGAAGACTTTTATTTAACTTCATCAAAATCAATTCTATTCATAATAAGTAACCAAAACATACTTGTACTTTAACATTAAAACCAAGTTATTACAAAACAGTTATAAACTAAACATAATATTATACATTAGTTTTCAAACAAAATATTTCCATTTACATGGATCGCCCACCGGTCAAAATTGCACTAACAGACGCCAACTTTCGCAATGGACGTACTTCACCACCTCAAGCATCTATCCACGATAAGTAGAATCCACAATATCTATCTCATCACCTACATTACAAAGCTTATCTAATGTGCCTAACGCTTAGTAAGTTAATCCATAATAATAAAATATTTATGAGACCTTTATGCATATGTTGCTTTATAAAAACAACGCAATTTTGGTATCGTTCATTTCATTTCATTTCTTTTCTTTCACTTAACAGTCCAGTAAATGTGGGTAATACCATCTAGGGGAGAGTAGGCACCATTTGGTCCAACCTCTTGGGACAACCAAACTCAAGCCCCGCCCAACATATAACTATTTACGTATATTTCGTTCATTTCACTCTTTCATTAGTCTGATCGTTGAAGGTACCATGAGAGAGAGTAGACACCATTTGGCCTCCCTTGAGGCAGTCTAACTCGAGCTCCTCCCTCAATGACCTGTTGCATATTATCATGAAAATCATGTATGCAAATCATTTTCGTATTTTTCTTAAAACCATGATGCATGAACAATTAAAATGCATGAACATGTTTACATGCAATAAAATATATAATTCAAACATTGCAAGCATTCTAAACATATATCTTCATTCTAACACCAAAAATCAATCAATCATCAAACAAGACACACAAATATATCCTCAAATAAATTGAGGTCGGTGTATTGTGCATTACACCCCAAACAATCTAGAATATTGCAAAATCATAAAATCCTAATTTTTGTAATGTAGTCCCTTTTAGGGCCAATCACATTAAACATTAACTTACCTTAAATCCTTAGCCTTATTCATAAACTTGATCAATATGTTGCTGTACTTGAAAACCTAAAACACAAGTAACATAATTCATTAATTTTAAAGTATCGCTTTGGTATAACATGAACTTCAATCGATTGTAACTTTAGCTAGACTAATCCAAATAATGCGATTCAGGTGTCTAAATGTTTCTTGAGATGTCTACTCCAATGCATCAGAAGACATAAAAGTAATTTGAAGCATTAAACATACGTTATATGCCTAATTCAAAAACTGTCCAGAATACATTATTTTCGAGTAACTGTTGCATAACAGAAACTTCAACCGGTCATAACTTAAGTTATACTTCTTGGATTGAGGCGATTCACATGTCATTCTTCTCCTTAAAATTTCTATTTCAAATCATCAGAAGAGTTTCAAGTCATTTGAAAACTTGAACTTCCAAGTAAAATTACAAACCCTAAAACTGCTTGATTTTCTCAAAAGTTTTTGCATAATCTTGATATAAACATCACCAACATGCTTAATTAACCATTCCGAGTCAATTAATAAATTTAAACATGCTCTTAGGGTTAGAATTGATACCTCAGAATAGGGAAGATCAAAATCGAAACCTTTGAGTCGTTTGTTTCCTTTTCTTTTCTCCTATTTCCTTCTAGAGTGAACTAAACTTGCTTTAAACATAAAAAATCATTACCAAAACTTTAATCCAACAAAAGAACCTCACTTAATCTTCCAAAACCAGAGAGAATCAGGAAGAGAGCCGAAGAATTTGTGGGTTTCTCAGCTTTTCTAGGGAGTTCTTAGGGTAAAATTACCTTATTATCCAATTTGTCCATGTTAAAAGATGATAATTAAATTAATTAATTAATCTAGATTAGTACTAATATAATCTTCAAAAATAAATTAATTAATCATGATTAGTAAACCTTAATTACTTCTTAATCATTCACTAATTACACCTTAATCATGATTAGACACTAATCTAATGGTGACATGTGACACTTTCTTATTGCTTCACTACTTTAATATATAAGATCATAATTTATATTTAATAATATTCTATAATAAATATTTATTCAAATTATATCCTTGATTAAGGAGGAAATGTAAGGTGAATGTGTCATATCCTTTAACTATGGTTAACTTTACTAATTAATTTAGATTAGTAATAACTTAAGTTTCAAGGCTATTAATACATAAACATATATATTAAGATGTTAGGATCTTGTTCCTTCAAAAATTTTGGGTATTACAAATGGACTTAAGCATAGCTACAGGAGAAAAAGTTTCCTCATAGTCAACTCCTTCTCTTTGAGTATAACCCTTAGCTACAAGCCTAGCTTTGAATGTCTCCACTTTCCCGTCCACTCCTCTTTTTCGCTTATAGATCCATTTATTCCCTATAGGTTTCACCCCTTCAGGTAGATCTACAAGTTCCCAGCAGAATTCGAATACATCGATTCCATCTCAAGCTTCAAGCCATGCTTCTTTGTTAGTATCTTCCATTGCACATCTAAATGACAATGATCATCCTTTTCATCATCAGTGATAACAACTTGTGCTTCACCCACATTTCTGTATCGAGATGGTAGTCATACTACTCTCTCGCTACGTCTAGGTGGTATGATGATCTGTCTAGAAGTGGTGGTCTCTTGAGTACCACCGGAAACAACTTTTGTTGTTTCTGATCTGATCTCCTTAGCATGAATTTCTTTCAAGACAATCTTGTTTTGATGTTTTGATCTGTCTATATAGTCATGTTCAAGAAACGTGGCATTTGTCGATACAAATACCTTATTATCTTGAGGACTATAAAACAAACCTCTTCTTGTGCCGTTTGGATACCCAACAAATAAACAAACCTCAGATCGAGATTCTAATTTTCTAGTCTTACCTACCAACACATGTGCTGGACACCCCCATATACGAATATGTCTCAAACTAGGTTTGTGACCACTCCATATTTCTAAAGGCGCTTAGGTATAGAATTAGAAGGGACTACATTCAAAATGTAAGTCGCTGTTTGTATAGCATAACCCCAAAATGATTTTGGAAGTGAAGAGTAACTCATCATGGATCAAACCATATTGAGTAAAGTCCTATTTCTCCTCTCAGCAACACCATTTTGTTGAGGAGTGCCTGGTGCTGTTAACTAAGATATAATCCCATGCTCTAACAGATAATCCTTGAATTCATAATCAAGGTATTCACCTCCTCGATCTGATCGAAGGTACTTGATGGATTTACCTAATTGATTTTCAGCTTCAGCTTTAAATTCTTGAAACTTTCTAAAAGTTTCTGATTTAAACTGAATTAGGTAAGTATAACCATATCTTGAGTAATCATCAACAAAAGTAATGAAATACTCGTAACCTCCTCTGGCCTTGGTAGTCATTGACCCACATACATCTGAATGTATGAGTTCAAGAGGTTCTTGGGCCCTTCTGCCTTTTGTAGAAAAAAAGTCTTTTGGTCATTTTCCCTTCTAGACAAGATTCACAAACTGGTAATGATCCAACATTTAGATCTTTTAAAGAACCATCCTTTACTAGTCTGTTAATTCTATCTAAATCAATATGACCAAGACGAAGGTGCCAAAGATATGTGCTATCATCGTGAGAAATTTTATGTTTATTGGACTTAGGCAATTCTACTTTGAAAATTTATGTATTCAGCAGTGACCTATAAGTAGGCCTTATCACATAAAGTCCACTTTCTATAGATCCAGAACAAATATTCAAACCATTTCTAGAAATAATAACAATATTATTATCAAAAGAAATAAAATATAATTGTTCAAATAAAAGAGAAACTGAAATGAGGTTTCTAGTAAACCCCTGTACAAAATAAACATTGTTCAATAACAAAAATTTATTTTGAAAATATAATGTTGTTTCTCCCACTACTGAAGCGGATACAAGTGGTCCATTGCCTACTCTCATAGTAAACTCTCCATCTGCTAGCTTTCGATAGGAACTAAGCATATGCAAAGAACAACAAACATGGTTAGTCACACCTGAATCAACTATCCAAGTTGACATATCATTTTCAACTAAACAAGATTCAATAACAAGTAAATCAGATTTACCTGTTTTCTTATTCTTTAGCTCTTCGAGATACTTTTTACATTTTCTCTTCCAATGACCATCAATTCCACAATGGAAACATTTTCCTTTGGGTTTTTCTTGGTTCAAGCTACTCTTGTTTCCTTCGTTGAACTTATTCCTTTTATTGAAGTTGCCTTTTCTTTTTCCCGCTGGATATGCTTTTTGACATTGATTTCTTTTCTTCAACTTCTTCCGCTTCTTAAGGGAAGATTGAGAGAATGAGGATCCAACAANAAGTTAATCATGAAAGAAGACATATTGCTGTAATGAATAAATAAAGATTAATATCATGCATAAAATTCATATGATATATGACATAGTAAAATGATGCATGAGCATGTTAAATAACTTAAAAAATTGCAAATGCTACTATAGTCTCGATACATAATATTTTTTCGTAGGGTAAAAATATTATCCATTAATAATTTGTTCAAAATATCTCATATTTTCAAAATTTATTAACTACTGATAATTTCGATCAAAATGTGATTAACACGCTTAATCACATTTTCATGAGTGTATACCACCGTTTCAGAATTACAAAACTTAACTTATGAGTGCCGCCTTAGGGTAGGTCAAACATAAAATATATTTTGTAAAACTTATCCCAAAATACATCCAATGCGTGCTCTGACGTCCATGTCTTGGTGTCAACCTTTGCCTATCACGTCTCGGTCTCGGGTTTCCTTCTATTACTTTCTCTTTTTGTCATTTGATCTCCATCAGTATTACAAAAAAAATATTTACCCAAGACAAATTGAGTTTACATCAAAAACAAAAATTTTATGAAAAACTCTTAACCCAAATCGGCCACATGAAATTACGATCATTATTTCAATCATGCAAATTCATACATTCAACATTAATACAAAAACCTTTTATTAATTTAAATTGCCTACTCATAATCACATATCACGATTTTCACAAAATCGTATTATTATATATATCATAATGATAATAATGGCTCTGATACCAATTGTTGGGAATTCGGGGTTCCCCTCACACGGCAGAATCACCGGTGTTTGTAACACCGATGACGTA
>QAOC01041882.1:0-28631 GCA_003255005.1 Begonia fuchsioides | reverse complement strand
CCTAAAGGTTCTTGGCAAGGTATATACAGAGGAGGAATGCGTGCGAAAAGTTCTTCGTGTTCTGCCTCCAGCTTGGCAACCGAAGATGACCGCAATTCAGGAAGCCAAGGACCTCAAAGTGCTGAAACTTGAAGAACTCATTGGATCTCTGATGACCCATGAGTTGACTATGCAAGCCAATGAGAAGAAGGAACTAAAAGAAAAGGAAATATACAAGAAGAAGGATATAGCTCTTAAAGCTTCCTCAAGCAAACAAGAAGAAACCGAAAGTGAGGAAGAAGAGGAAGAAATCGCCCTTATAACAAGGCGCTTCAAAAAATTTCTTCAGAAAAGAAAAATGAAAGGAATTCGAGCAACAAGAGGCGACAAAACAACCGGTGACAAAAACAAGGAAGTCACTTGTTTTGAATGTGGAAAGGTGGGACACTACAAGTCGGAGTGTCCTAAGATCAAGAGAACTCCCAAGTCCTATAAGAAGAAAGCAATGAAAGCCTCTTGGGATGACTCCGATAGCGACTCAGCATCTTCCGAACTTGAAGAAGTCGCCAATATGTGCTTCATGGCTAAGGAAGATGAGGTACATCTCTCTCTTAGTGATTTAGAGCGTAATTTTGAGGAAGAAGAGGATGATCTTCTATCCGACTTTTATGAACTACTTGATGATTTTAGCATGCTTAAAACTAAATACACGAAATTGAAAAATGAGCATGTTAAATTACTCAAAGATCATGAAAATATTCACATCATATCTCATAAGAAGTTGCATGATGAAGTAAAAGAACTAAAAGAGAAAAACTTAGATTTAAACAATATAGTTCTCAAGTTTACAAATGGCAGTAAAAACTTGAACATGCTGCTAGGTAGTCAAAGAGTAACTTTCGACAAACCTGGTTTGGGTTATGAATCACATAAGAAGAAGAAGTCATACAAGAACCTTTTTGTTAAACCAAACGCATGCAATAGGTGTAATAGAATACGACATCAATCATTTAACTGTCCTCTAAATTCTAGAGTCGGAAAGGTTAAGGTAGTAGAGAAATGGGTTCCCAAGGGAACCAATGCTAACCCTCTAGGACCCAAAATGGTTTGGGTACCTAAGAAGATGGTTTGATGTGTTGTGTAGGTGGAAGAAAGTCCCTTGAAAGATCTTTGGTTCCTCGATAGTGGATGTTCGAGGCATATGACGGGAGATCCTTCAAAATTTGCATCAATCAAGCATAAGAAAGGAAACGTCTCTTTCGGCGGAAATCAAAAAGGGAAAATAATTGGCATTGGAAACATTGGTAAATCTTCCTCCCCTATTATTGAGAATGCTCTTTTAGTTGATGGCTTAGAACATAACCTTCTAAGTGTCAGTCAATTATGCGATAAAGGATATAGAGTTATTTTTTAATCTAACTCTTGCTTTATTGATGATATGTCAAATGAAAAAACGCTATTCATTGGATATAGAAACGAAAACGTTTATACTATCGACTTGAATGCTGTCTTATGTGTTGATGAAAAATGTTTTTCCGCAAACTCTTCTTGTGATAGTTGGTCTTGGCATAAGAGGCTAGGACATGTAAGTATGAGTACCTTAGCTAAGATTTCTAGGAAGAATCTTGTTAGGGGCCTTCCAAAGATATCCTTTGAGAAGGATAAAGTATGTGAGGCATGTCAAATGGGGAAACAAACAAAGTCTTCGTTTGCTTCAAAGTCATTTGTATCAACCACCAAACCTCTTCAACTTCTTCATATGGATCTCTTCGGTCCTTCCAAGGTAGCTAGTCTAGGAGGGAAGTATTATGCGTTTGTCATCGTTGATGACTATTCTAGATTTTCTTGGGTTTTCTTCATAAGATCAAAGGATGAAACCTTTGATATATTTTCCTCCTTTAGAAAGAAAATTCAAAATGAAAAGGAGCTTTCTATTGTGGCTATTCGTAGTGACCATGGGGGAGAGTTCGAAAATGAAAAATTTGAACTCTTTTGTGATAAACATGGAATAGATCATAACTTTTCATCCCCTAGAACTCCTCAACAAAATGGTGTTGTTGAAAGGAAAAATAGATCTCTGCAAGAACTTGCAAGAACTATGTTAAATGAATATGCTCTTCCTAAGTATTTTTGGGCTGAGGCCGTTGTACGGCATATTATGTTCTCAATAGAGTATCTATTCGCCCAATCTTAGAAAAGACTCCGTATGAGCTGTGGTCCAGAAAAACACCAAGTGTTAAATACTTTAGAGCCTTCGGATGCAAATGTTTTATTCTTAACACCAAGGACAACCTAGGAAAGTTTGACTCCAAAACGGACCTAGGAATCTTTCTAGGATACTCCTCATCTAGCAATCTTAGCTAGATTGGAAGGCCTCTAACTAAGTTTTTCTTAGCAATCTTAGCTAAGGTATGCATACTAACATGGCCTAATCTCTTATGACATGCTCAAATTTAATTGGTATATATGGACCATTTTCAATTATGTTCCATACACTATAGTCCATAGCTTGGACAAAGATTCTCATCCTAGTTTTCCAATAAGCATAGTTATTTCCATAAAAAAGTGGGGTCTAGTAATTGATTGCCCCTCAGTGTGTGAGTTGTTCATAGAGAAGGTCATTTTAAATGATCACACACGTATGTTTAACTTATAGAACCTTTCTATGTCACCCGCTCTGATACCAATTGTAGGATCGTGTTTAACCTAAGTGGGGGGGTGAATTAGGTTAATAGATATTTTTATAAGTTTAATGGAAATTCTTGATTTCTCTTTCAAATTTAGTTATCTATTAAATAATTAGGCACAAACAATAATTAAATAGTTTAAGGGAAAGAGAAATAATCTTTTACGATTATCAATGAACAATAATTAGGTTAATGATTTGAAACTACTCTCTCGATCACAATGAGAATGATCTTTTACGATTTACAATGAAGAGAGAGTAAGAGAAAAGCTAACTAGAAATTTTGGCAGAGTTTGGACGTGCTTTTCTCTCTCGAAAATCGGCTCTTTCTTTTGGCTTCTCGTCTGCAATTTATAGATTTTCCGTTAGTCAGACTTCGAGCTGTCGACATATCTTCGGGGGCTGTCGACATAGAGATAGCCGTTGAGACTCATAAGGAAGTAGCCGTTGAAGAATTTTCTTGTCGTTGGTCTTGACCGGTTGACATGAACTTTGGAGCTGTCGACATAACTTCAGTATCTCGAAGTTCTTCGGTCGACATCTGCTCTTGGCGGTCGACATGGAAAACTCTCTGGAATTTAGCCGGTCGACATAAGTTCTTTAACTGTCGACATAACTTCTAATTTCTTCTTCCGCTGGAAACTTGAACGGTCGACAGCCAATTTGTCTCTGAATTACAAGCGGTCGACATAAGTTTCGTCTGGTCTACATATGATCCAATGTCTTGAACTTTAATTGTCTTCAACCGGTCGACATACTTGATAGGCGGTCGACATATGATTTTTCTCTGGACTTTGAGCGGTCGACAGAACTTCTTACCTGTCGACATAAGTTGCTTCTTCGACACTTCTAACTCTTCTAATTCTGCAGCACTTGCTAGACTTTAATTGGTATATGATTTTATCTTTCATACATAATTAACATAGTTATCATAAAAAATAATTGATTGCTTTAAAACCTTTTAAAGCCAACAAGAGCTGTTGCTCACACCAGGAGCAACTAAAAACACTTAAGGTCATAAGATATCTTTCTTTTTCTTTTTTTAACAAATGCAAATTATATTGTTTGCTCCTGCAATTAGTTGATTATTGAAAATTATGGCGTTTCAAATAGGTAAACATGAATTGAAAATTACAATTAATATATTAAAATATAATTAATTATTTATTACATTAATCATGAATAGATACATAAATGTATAAGAACAATAAGAAGGTAAGATAAGGGATTGATAATGAGATTATCCGAATCAAATCCAAGTTCCAAAGGTTAATAACGCTTTTGCTAAAGTAAACAGTCCAAAATTTAATCATTATGATCCTGTAACAACAATTCTTGCTAAGTGTTATTCTATCAAATTTAAATTGAGCACATAGTACCGTATTTCGAAGAAACGATACTGTCTTTCGTTTTAAATTTTAGGACTAAGACCAAGATCGAATATTATCAATATTGGAGCAAAATAGGACAAAAATCTTGGCGTAGTACAATCTTGATTTTTTCAATAAAAATATAATGAAAGAAATACAAATATCAAAATTAAAAGAAATAACTAAATCAATTCGAATCAAACAAACTACATAGCGAGTAAAATAAAAAAAATGGAATGGCAAACTAAAATTAAGTCAACTTAATTTTGTAAGTGCATGGTTTAGCGTGCACTTTAATAGGCTTATTATTTCAGCACAGGTATCTCACTTAGTTTCAACCACGAGCAACAACACTTTCATTATTGACTCCAAAATTTTTGAAATTTTAAAGATTGTCTCTTGGTTAATAATTTTCAACATATATATTAATATTTTAATTGCATATGTTTAAACATTTACCCATTAGTACGTTTATCGTAAGAGCAATGAAATTTAGAAATTTATACGCCCAGTCGTCGATAAATTTCCAATGCCAGAGGAAGCAACCTCCTCTTTGGTCACAAATCCATTGCCTAAAGAAATCATTACAATTTCTTTTCTTTGTGATGAAGTAAATAAGGTACTTAATATTAATTTTTCATTTCATACACTTAGTCAACTCAAAACAATTACTTGAAATAATTTTTCAAATACAAAAACAAAAGAAATTCAATTAAATTATGTACGTCAATAAAAAATACTTGAAATTTTAACATACATTTATTATATTTTAAGACAATATTGTACAATGTTTCGTGAATTTTCAATAATTTTATAATTTATAATTTTTTAATGCAAAAAAAACAAAAAGAAATCAATTTTTATTTTTATTTTTTACATTTAGAAAAACAATAATAAATCTTAAAAATTGAAAATTTATGAAACCTTATAGAATATTGTCTTATAATATTTTAATTGAATTTATTTTTTTCTGTACTAAAAAGTTTATAGTAATCGTACAAACGTTGAAACATTTTGAAACTTTCTAGATTGTTCTCTTAGGGGTGGACAAAACCGGCCCGGACCAAAGAACCTGACCAGAACCGACATCTTTGGTCCGGTTCTGGTCCGTTTTTCTCAAAAAAAATTTAAAACCGGGTTAAAAATTAGAGGACCATATTTTTCTTCCTCATTACTGGATTGTTATTGCTTTGGTTTTGTTAATGCTTTGAATTTGTCTGTGTTGTGATGCATTCTTTTTTACTATAATATTTTTTATTTGACCATTAGTCGATCTTTGGTTTAATAAGTTGTTAAATTCATAGGATGGAAACCGAAAGTAGCAATGAAAATGCAAAGATTCCTTCTACTTCTTCTATTGTCAGTGTTCGTAAAGAAAAAGTGAAAAAATGAGAAGTATGGAATCATTTTACTGTCATTGAAAATGGTGATAATAAGAATTTCAGCCCTAGAGCCAAATGCAATCATTGCGGAAAGGAATATGCATGTGATACAATTAAAAATGGGACATCGAGTTTGAAAAAACACACTCGAATTTGTTCTAAATTATTGGCGAAGGTAGACGCCAAACAAAAGACTTTATCTTTTCAAAATATGGATAACAGAAAACAGCAACTTTCATGTTTTAGTGTTGCAACTTGTCGAGAACTGCTTGCAAAGATGGTAATTACAGATGAATTACCATTTAATTTTGTTGAAAAAGCGGGTTTTAAAGCATTATTTCAACATGTGCAACCAAAATTCTGCATACCTTCTAGAAGAACCGTTGCTCGTGATGTTTGTAACCTATACGAACAAGAGAAAATGAAGTTGAAAGAGTTCTTTAAATCAACTTCGCAACGAGTATGTTTGACAACAGATATATGGACTTCTATTCAAAATTTAAGTTATTTAGTTTTAACCGCTCATTATGTTGATTGTGATTGGATTATGCATAAGAAGATTTTGAATTTCTGTTTGATTTTGAATCATAAAGGTGAGACGATTGGTAGAGAAATTGAAGGATATTTGTTAGAATGGAAAATTGACAATGTGATGACTGTTACAGTTGACAATGTTTCTGCAAATGATGTTGCAATTTCTTATTTGATCAAATGTGTTCGAAACTGGAATGACTTGCTTTTGGATGGAGAATACATGCATATGCGTTGTTTTGCTCATATATTGAATTTGATTGTATGTGATGGCTTGAAAGATCACGAAGAAAGTATTAGCAGAGTACGTAGAGCAGTTAAATACGTTCGATCTTCACCCGCAAGGTTAAAAAATTTTAAGACTTGTGTTGAGAATGTTAAGATTGCATGCAAATGTAGTGTTTCACTCGATGTATGCACGAGATGGAATTCTACATATTTGATGTTAGCAAACGCCGAAAAATTTGAGAAAGCTTTTGACAAGCTAATGGAAACCGACAACAATTATATTGGTGAATTTAGTGGAGACAAACCTCCTACTACAATGGATTGGGCAAATATCAAGAGAAATTGTTAAGTTTCTGAAATTTTTTTATGATGCAACTGTTAGTGTTTCAGCATCTTCGCATGTTACTTCAAATGTATATTTTAGCAAAATATGCAATTTGAAATTGGTTATCATGGAGTACGCTGGGTGTGATAACCCTTTATTGAGAAAAATAGCTGTAGGAATGCAAAGAAAATTTGACAAGTATTGGGGAAGTTGTGAGAAGATTAACTTCTTGATGTATGTTGCAGCTGTTTTAGATCCGAGATGTAAACTACATTTCTTGCAACATTGCCTTACTTTATTAGTTGACACTGATAGAGGAAGTAATTTGGTGAATCAAGTAAAAATTGTGATTGACAAATTATATTGTCATTACAAGTCTGATATGGGTTATGAGTTGTCTCAAGATTATTGTACAACAAGTGTTGCATCAACTTCTACTTCTACTTACAGCAAGGTTCTCGAGTTGTTTTTAAGCCGTAAAAATGAGTTACATGCCGTAAAGAAGAGAATTGAAGTTGACCAATATTTGGATGAAGGATTAGAAACATTACCTGACAAACCATATATTTTGGCATGGTGGAAAGTCAATTCATCGAAATATCAATATTAAGTCGATTTGCGAAAGATATATTAGTTATTTTTATTTCCACAGTTCCTTCAGAGGCAGCTTTTAGTAGTGGAGGACGGATTCTTGATCCATTTCGTAGTTCGTTGTCTCCAAAAACAGTTGAGGCTCTTATTTGCACTCAAAGTTGGATTTGCAACACAACGAATTTTTCAAATAATTTCGATGATTTGGTGGATGATTTTGATAAAGGTATGATTTTATTGTTCCAATATTATTTTTCGTAATTGTTATATGTTATACATTAATTTCAAACTTATATTTTGCAAATTATGCGTCGATCGACGAAGATAACGAACCAATTCAAGTTGACGAGTAATCATGTAGGTGAATGATTTCAACAAGTTTTCATAGAACTTAATAAACTTTCGTAACTTTTCTCATGACATTAAGATTTGATTTTCTTATGCCGGGAGAAGTATAAAAACTATGACTTTAGAAGGTGCCCAAGACTAGTTTATCTTCTTTCATAGTTTATCGTGTACAAAAATTATTATAGTTTTGGTTACTTATACGCGTTTATAAATTAATTCAGGGAAATGTCAAGATAAAACATACTTTATCAAGATATTTTTCGTGCAAAGCAATTTCCATTACCGAGAGACTGATCAAATTTGGTATGTACTTTTTTTTACTATGAAATTATCAACATTTGATTATCTATTTCTTTGACAAATTATCAACATTTCTCTTTGGATCTAGTTATGTATTTTCCCCTGAATTAGTTATGTACTTTATCAAGATTTGGTTCTTTGACAAATTATAGAATTGGTTATGTACTTTTTTCTTTGAAAAACCAAAACCGGACCGGACCAAGACCGAATTTATGGTCCGGTCTTGTTTCTCTATAATTTTGGTCATGGTCTTAAATTTTAAAAACCAAATTTTAATGGTCCGGTCCTTTTTCCTCCAAAAACCGGACCAAACCGGACCACGTCCACCCCTATGTTCTCTTATATTATCAAGAATGTGTGTCAATAATTTCACGTCATTACAATAATATTTTCTTAGTAAAATTAAATATAATAAAATTTTCAAAAAAATTGATTGTTTGGTACGAACATCCGTACCAAATGGTGCCACCCCACTTGGATGCTAACAAGGTTTATGATGATACTCAAGATTTTTTTATTTATTTTCTCGTAGCTCACAGCTTTTTTAACCTTAACCCTATTTTTTATTACCTATTGCTTATTATTATAAAACATATTAAGTATGAGTTTAGTAAAAAAAAACTATCTAAATTTGATGGTATAATAGAAACTACTAGAGGAAGAAGACATGAGTGTGAAGATGCAACATCGAAATCCTAAAAAATAGTGTTAAAACCAATTTTGGGCTTGAGTTTTGGGTAAATAGTCGAAAAAAGATATTTCACGACGTGTTTCCGTGTCGGGTTATGATACAGCCCAGACCAGTTTTATTTGCAGCTTTTGGAAAGTTTGGAGGTTAGGCGTATGGTCAAGGATATTGGATTTCTCAATTTTGTGAGCTATACGACCTGTTTGTCGAGCGGTTAGTGCAATATTTTTATGCTAACCTTGTTCTAGCTATTAAGAGTAGACGTGGTAGGATGTTCTTTTTTTTGCAATGTTACGATTACACCAGACCATATCAATCGCTTGATAGAATATGCAGACGACTCAGATGATGCTGAGGGATAGATGTATTACAATTCTAGTCACCCTGCAGCTTTTGCTATGGGTGGATATAGAGCATCTTTCTTAAGGTCAATTCGGGAGTCCGATCGTGATGTTGAGACTTTGAAAAAGCCTTAAGCAAATGAGTTTCACGTGATTTTACGGGTCATGCACAACATAATTAGGCCTATTATTTCTTACCTACGATGAGCAACGTGATCTGATAACTCATATGGATTTTCATATTATGTATATGATTCGTACATGAGTCAAGTTTAACTTGGGGTATTTAGTGTCAAATCGCATGGTTGAGATTTATAAAGAGATCAAGAAAAATCTCTCATATGGAGTTTTGATTACTTAAGTTATTGAGAGCATCTATGGAGACATTCATCGACATGAGGTGATGAGATTGCCCCAACAACAAGATGCCTTTGATGGGTTGCAACCGAAGAGGATGAGTTTGGTGGAGGTACATGGCATGTGGGTAGATGGGCCATACAGACCTCTCGGAGGAGCATCAAATGCAAACCCCCCTCCTCCCTCTTTGGCTTTTGATGTGGACGTTGATTTTCTAAATCAATCAGCTTCATTGAGATGGCCATTGTTGAGTCGAATGTTGACTCCTCCATATATTGAGATGGCAGACCATTCATATAGTTAGATGTCGGGGTCTTTTTATAGTTAGATGTTGAGGTCTTCAGACTTGCATCCACCACCCATGCATGATATATCATTGGCATTCATATCGGAACAAATGAGTTTATATCATACTTAGTAGATAAATTCCTATCATACTCAACAGATGAGTTGCTATCATTCTCAGCATATGAGCTTCTATCATACTCAGTATCTGCAGAGAATGAATGTATATTGTTCTCAATAAATGGAGAGAATTGATGGTTATCATACTTAGCAAATGGAGAGGATTGATAGCTTAGAGCGCACAATATATGAGATGCGACGCACGATGGATATAGCTAAGCTCTTTTGGGTTTTGCTTTTTTATCAAGGGCCTTCATAGCCTCCACCTAACTTCGGTGATTTCTACTAGTTTTATTTTTCTTTTAATTTGACTGTATTATGTTTTTTCATTGTAATCGATCTTTGTTTTTTATATTTACTTGTGTTTTTGTTAATGTAATATGTCCTATTTCATAAAAAAATCAATTTCACGAAGCCCACTCGACCATGCTAGCCACCTACGGTAAGGTTATGGATTTGGGGCGGGTTCTGACATTGAGTGGGTTGGTTATTCTAAGATCCTTGCGTGCCAATATTGAATCTCATGAACATTTCTTCATCGACATCTTATCAGCTCTTTCGGGACTTGATTTATTGGTATGTCCACTCAGACCACATGTACCATAATGGACCGTCCCAGTTTTCTGCTTTAGTGAGGTGCTACTTCGTTGGGGTTCATCTACGTCTTTGATTCTTTTCTTCTTGAGTCATCCTAGTATTCGTCTGATTTTTAGAGGCATTAAAGTTCCACATCCACCCACGGCTGGCCACTCGTGTCTTTCGCCAATGAATGCAATATATAATGAATACATACTCAGATACGTATCCTGATGGTAGAATCGAACAACATATGTATCAATTGGCGATTGCATCCACTGCATACATGAGATAGCATGTTCACTCAGGATGCTTGTCGTCTGCAGTTGCATGTAGAATGACCCATACCGACAATGTGTTGTTTTCTACCGTTGCTTACCTCGTACACATTTCCTGCAAAAATTGGACTCCAATTCCTTTAATCCTGGGTAAGATGATCTAATTTCTCCCTTATTCGCAAACATATATATCTAGTGATTGAAGCATTTTTTCGTGTATTNGTTTTTCAGGACATGTAAAATGCATCAATATGTTGCTTCGGGATTACACGCCCAAGCTAAAGTATGACTATGCTCACATTATCGCGTGCACACGCAAAAATAAGGGCAAACAACTCGAAAGGACGAAAAAAAAGGGTAGGCAATGAAAACATAAAAAGAAACAATGGCCAGTTTTCGGAATCTAGTGTTAAAACATATTATGAATTCAAATTATTAAAAATATTGAGAGTTAGAACGCCCTTCATGACTCCCTTGACTTCTGCAAACATTTTCTTTTTATTTGTAGACATTATTTTAGAATCGCTTGGTGAAAATCTGAATTCTGCGATCAGTTCATCCAAATCCAGCCAACAGTTAGTATTAACGGTATGATTGAAGTCCTTATCATAATCACATTGATTTTGAAACACTAGTTTGATTCTGATAAGAAAATTCCACCGGCATTATCTACTTATCTACAACCAAACACATTCGGAGTAGCATGATCCTACTTATCACACAAATATACCACAAACCAAAAGAATCGTCAACAAATCAGCATCATTTGGAGGATTCGTAAGCATTGTTAGAAAGGGTTTTGACTTTTGATCGCTGGTTTGAATAAGCAAAAATGGTACATCAGCATTAAAATTATGGCGTGAAACATCATTAAAAGTAATCAATCCTACAGATAAAACATGGAGATTCTCAGAAATTTGACCTTAAATTCTTATGAAGTGATCGTTTGATTGGTCGCCTATGAGTTTTGAGAGGAACTATTCCTCCAGAACTGTACGGTGATCTAAACAAAATATAGAGCTGATGAGAACCATGATGCAATTTGACCTATATAAAACGATCAGCATCCCAATAAATTAAATAACAAACAGAAAAGAAAAAATATATTTAACGTCATAGGAGACTTTCTTTCCAGGTAAAAAAAGAGCCTTTTACAACTAACGCCACAGCTGAGGGTACCTTATAATCTGCTGCAACATGTTAAATCTACATCTTTGTTTTTCCTTCAGTAAGTCACAATTTAATGAACCACAAACTGCATCATTCAAAAAAAAATGGAGGAAAAATATAAATGAAATGAAATAAAGAAAAATCCAACTCATTGGTGAAGGCTACCTAAGTGGTAAAAGGGGGTATTTTGATCATCTTTGTGCCTGTTCAGAGCCTGCAGCTCCTCCGGAAGGAGCGGTTGAGACGCTCGTTGCAGACCCATTTTCAACCGGTGGAGGGACACCCCATTTTCCTTCAGATTCAAGGGGTTCAAAGACATGGACCCCACCATCCGAAAGCCCCAATGCAAATTGAGTTGCTTCTTGTGGGTGAGCAGCGATTACGAGCGGTTGCACGTTTGAGCTGTTGTATCAAGTAACCATAATTGGTATCATCTACTAAACAATATGATCAAGTAAAATATATAGGCAATGGTTCATACATCAGTTATATGCAATCCATTGTCCACTTGAACAAGTTCCAAGATTTGCATGGATTTCAAAAGATACGAGGTTATTTTTAAAGCCCTTAGAAAGTACCCTCTTCAGACAAAATAAAAACCTTTTATCAGATAAAAAAAATGTAGTCTTGGTCAAACCAGAACTCTCTGTTGGTTTTTTGAAGTATCTCAATAGGCATATATATCAGCACTTTCATGTCAATACATTGAAAAACTAATCATACATATATAACATAAAAAATTCAATCATCCTTGATGGTAGAAACAGCAATAGTTCACTTCAAGAGCCTTAAATGGCTAAAATTACTCACAAGGGAAATCAGGAAGTAGTACCTGACATTAGCTGGGAGATAAGCGGAAGGATTAATGCGGCATCGCAATCTGAGATTTGCAGCACTGAACACACAGATAGATGAATCCAGGAAGCTGGCATACACCAGTTGGCTATCACATGAGAAGGTTGCATGAGATATCGGTGCCGAAGATTCACGAGGAACCCACTGACAAATAAGGAATAGATTTAGTACAATTTTGTAGTATAAGAACTAAATTGGATAAAGAAAAAAGAAAATACTGGTGATTAAGTCCGAAGAAGTCACCTGCTTCACACACTCAAGTTTACTAGTCTCGAATATTGCTAGTTGGGTCTCATGGACAACTAAAAAGTGAATTTGGTCATGATGAAACTGGACTCTGGTGTCGGATTGTGATAAAGGAGCCCTCCCACTAGGAATTTGCAAGAATCTGCTCCTTTGCTTCTCCCATCCATCTGAGCTCCAAACAAAAATCTGGAACACCAAAAACAAATGAAGTAATCCATAAAGTGAAAAACACCGGTTAATAAGTACATTACCTGTGTATCAGCTCCAGATGAGATTAAAACATTTAATACATGAGAGAAAGCAAGACCAGTAATTCTTTTTGAGTGGCCTTTTAGCTTGCTCTTAACCTGCATTAAAGATATTATCATTAGGAAGAAAGGTATGTAAGTAAAATAAATCAAGGAATTCGGATCTTTAAATACCTCATCCACGCGAACGTTATATATCTGAATCGTAGAATCGTCCATTCCAATAGCAATTATATTGTTATCTTGAGGATGAAAAGCAAGGAAAGTGGCTGCAGGTGGTGTAGGCATGAAAGTTGTCATCGTCTGCACCAACAAGCAAAGTCGAGTTCCGTTTGGATCCATTAAGTCAATAACAAACAAAAGAGTAAGTCTGATCTAAGATTGATATCACTTTACCTTAAATGTCATCATATTGAAAAGAGAGATCTTCCCACCAGATGCTGACATGACATAAGAGTCGTTCTTCGACAATGCAAAGCATGGCACAGCCTCCTCGGGATTAGTGTCTGTAACATCATTGGTCATTAGAATCGCACTTGATGGTTGCCATAACTGAGGTGAAACATTTGCAGTTGCCTAAAGGATAAAGAATTCGTCAGCAATGTATAATAAAATTATCCCCTACTAATAAAAGATCTAAGAAATGAAAACTTCAACTATAATTATACCTTGCCAGTAGAGTTTCGGTCACTCCGATGCCATTTCCACAGCAGGTGAATAGCATTCGATGCTAGTGCCAGGATAGCCGTTCCAGAATTCGTATAGATTAGCCTTGAAATCTGCAAGAATCAAAATGAAAAGTGGCATTTTTTATGAATTCAAAATTTTCCAAGGGTGAGCACTCTTTAAATTCTGTTTCAGAAAATATGGATCACATATGTTGGTTACATAGCTGCATTTGAGAGTTACCTTGGTTGCTCTCATATTTTCAGGAAGCCTCAAGGACCGACACTGAGATTGTTCACTAATTTCAGTGAGCTTCCAAATCTTTGACTTGTCATTAGCATCTTCAGGAATCCTCGGTTTGACGTCACCGAAATTTCTGGCGTCTCCACTCTGGCATGATTAATAAACAAAAATAAACATATATAATATTAAACTTTATCCACTTCCATGTAGAAGAGAAATTCTTTCATGAACATAGTCAATGGGCAATGAAAAGGTACAAACCATTCCTGTAATAGGGGCCACAGAAGCACCTCTCTCAGAAAGTCCTGCAGTTATAGAAGTGGCAGCAGCTGCGGCGGCAGCTGAAATTGAAATTATCGTAGGCTGTAGGAGACACAAAATATTAGGAAACGTAATAGATTAGTTTATGAAGTAGCTTATGATCAAGATAAACTTATGATCAAGAAACCTTTGTCATCGACTCATCTGCTCTAGATGCATCATATGAAAGGTTCTCATACGTGCGAAGCGATCTGACACCATCCACATTTGCCAAAATTTTAATTCCATTCTCATTGGCAGAAACAGCCAAAAGGGTACCATCTCGATTGAAGCGAATTCGAGGACTTGCCTACAAAATCAGAAAGGATGGCATAAGGAACTCCCAAAACAAAAAATGGTGTCCTATTTGAGTAGAAATAGCTTACCGGAAGGCTTCGATCAGCATCAACAGTAGTGAGAAGCTGAATATTGTCCATATCCCAGAATTTGATGGAGAAGTCATCACCTGCAGCCAGGAACCGGTTTTTGGTCGTATCGAATTGTACAGCACCCAGAGAGCGTTTGCGGAACCCTTGATAAGTTCTCTTAACAGCTCCTTCACTTTCATTCCACTCGACAATATAAGACTCTCCATCTTTACTTGTCCCACATGAGAAGAGTCTAAAACATCAGAGGAAAGCGTTAGAAACAACTAAAAATGGACATATAATGTCATCAATGTTACACACTCACCTTGTACCATCTGCACTGTAAGCCATGGTCGTGCACCAGCGACCAGGGGCATCATAGTCAACTCGAGAGCCCAAATTATCATACAGCCATGCTTTTATCTTTCCATCAAGAGCCGTTGAAAAGATGAACTGAGGAGAAGGAAATATACACACATTGAACAGAGGCAACTACCAAGATTGAGATTTTTGACGCATTAATGCACAGTGTGAAATTGTACCTGAATGTTTTCCTTGTAATGAGGGCAGACGGAATAAACAGGAGCCTCATGACCTTCAAATGTGTATTGCCTTGTACCAGTAGCAGCATCCCAGACCTAATATTACCCAAAAAAGTCAACAAAAAAGATTAGCCCCTAAATAACTTTACAAGCAAAGTTCTGATTGACTCCTTTGCATTTTCTAAGAACTTAAAACGACAGGAGATCTAGAGGACTACTTGAAAGCCCGCAGCTATTTTATGATTTTGTTCAATTCCATTGAATGAGAACTGCATATCCTTAGTTAACTAAGCTAGGTTACCATGATCTAACAAACCTTGATGGTCTTGTCATCTCCACAGGTTATTACACAAAGCTGCTTGTTGGGATTGGAGAATGCCAAATCATTTACTCCACCAACATGAGCATCGATCTGGAGCACACATTTTGTAGTCAGTAGCATCAAGAAAAGCAAACCAACAGGACAAGTAATTGTGTACATACCTCCAGATGTTGGCGTACGTCATCACCCCCATGGTATGAGTGTATTTGTACAATGTGCCTTGAATATGCAACGCCTATACGAAAATAAACATCACACAAATCAATCCAAAGAGCCCATTTTGCTTAGGTAATTTACCATGAGTGATTTCTGCAGACTGGTACTTACCAAATAAGGAACCGTCTGGGCTCCAAATCACCCGGTTAACAGAGACGCCAGGATCTTTAACCAAGGCAGTCTGAATTCCAAGTGAGAAAAAATAGATTTAGTTTACTCAAACCAATACTCCAACCAGTAGAAATGGCACTGAAGCCACATAGGCCAACCTGTAGAGGCATTGAACATGCACTAAGATCCCATACTTTGAAATTCCTCAAAACAAGCCTCTCCCTAGATCCGACTTCCCACAATCCTACGTCGCCAACATTAGTTCCAACTGGCACAGAAAGCGAGGTATTAAACAATTATTCACAGGAAGATGCAATCTAAAGTATGCCAAAGGAAAACTGCAATCTAAAGGTTAAAAACAGATAAAAACTAAAAGACGAACCAAGAAGTATAGTTTGTTGAACTGGATGAAAATCCATGCTCATGGGGGAAGATCCTTGATTCAATGTCCTAATCACTGTCTTCGGCAAATCATCATGTGCATTAAAAGCTTGAACATGTCCATGCCCCGGAAAAGCAACTGGCATCACATTAACTGGCAGATTTACCTATAAACCAACAGACAACTATGCAGTAAGAAGGATAAACAATTCTGTATCCAAGCCAAAAAAAAAAAGTTAAAATAAAGCACCTCATCGGTTATCCCAATTGGTCTGGCTCTTTTAGAAACATGGTCAGGGTCTCCAGATGGGTAATCAGAAGGTGTAGCGGGAGGAGTCCGTGAATTCTTCAATGCAGCTAAGCATAGTATTGAAAGATGATGAATATATAAGATTGAAGTCAAAATCAGCGTGAAAGAGGCATTACCAGAAATAGAAGGAGCACCAAGTCCAATTGCAGCACCACCAGACACTGCAGGATGTGTTACATTAGAGGGATTAGACATCCAACCAGCAAGAGGCATTTGAACTGGTGCTGGAGTAGGTTGAAAAGGCTGAACACAACCAAGAACATTAAGGAACCACTTTTCAGCATAGAAGAAATAAAATAGTCGCAAGACAATGTATGCTGACCCCATGAGCACCAAGAGGAGGAAAACCTCCAGGTTTTGGTAAAGAACCAAGAAGTGGATTGTTTGCCGGCGAGGGAGCTCGAGCTCCATTAGGCTGTCCACATGAGTGATCCACAAAGAGGGTTTTGATATCTGGATTTGGCCTTGGATTTTTACAAAGTTGATGCTGCCAATTTAAGCTGCAAACAACCGTGAGAGTTTCGAAGTTGAAGCATTTGTTTCATCGGCTGAGGTCTCTCGAAAGGAATCAACTTTCAGGTAAAACAGAAAAGATTGAATAGACGAAGGAATGAATGTAACTCTAGTAGTTCACTTCACTTCTTAAAACCAATGACTGCAGCCAGATATCAAAGAATAATTCAAACCCAAAAAAAATAACTAAACTCTCAAAATAGATAGCCATTTGAAGCGACTATCATAGATAAGAAAAGTAATTGAATAGGTTTGAGAATCATACAAGAGACCTTACCTCTGATTAATGAGAGTGCGCAACCTAGAATTCTTGAGGTTGGGAAATTGCAATTTATCACGAAACAATGGATTAGCTTCAATTAGTTTTTTCAGCTCCACCAGCATAATTGCCCTAGCAGACTTTGTATCTCCATACTTAGATAACTGTTCATTGTCCCTGTTTATGGAGGACACTTTGTAGTTACAAGCTTTAATCGTCATCAAAATCATGAATTATGAAATACCTGAAATTCTCCAACGTCAAGAGCTGAGTAATTTCTTTGAACAGCTCTTCATTGAACGTGGAGAAAACTTTTAAATCTTTCACTAATATATCAACCGCCTTGGATCGATCATGCCTATGAAATATAATCCCTTTTTCTTAAATGACATTCTACTTACAGACTTTAACCAAAATATCTACTGACAGAATGTTTTATTGGAATTTAGCTTACTTGTCCAATGCCTCTAAATACTTCTGCTTCCTTATCTCGAAAAATATTTTCATTGAATAGCGATTATCGTCCACTTTAGTAAAACCAGAGAGATATCTCTCAACTTCTTCCCAGTTCCCATTATGCACTTCGTCCTCAAAATACTTCATATTGAAGAAAAATCCAGATTCCTGTTCTAGCCTATTTAGATATAAAGACAAGGTTAATGACGAGTTAATATAGGAATATATTAAAGGATTTAAATGCTCACTTATGAACAGTTTCTTTGAATTTCTCCTCATCAAGAAACTGCAATATTAAAAACACCAGCTCCCTACTGAGGGACGACATAAGAACGACCCCACTTTTTGACCCCAAAATGTGCAAATTTATTCCCCAGAGACCACTAGATCTGTCAAAGAAAACAAAGAAATCAGTAAAATGTCGACCACAAGCAGCTCAAAATCAAAATTAGAACCAATAACACCAAGCTCAGGAAAGAAGCAAAGCATTATCATTGTCTTACTTATTCCCAGTATAATTATTAAAAAAAAAAAAACAAATATCAAATTCGAAGAAGTATAGCTGAGCGGCCGACCTGAAAGGAAGTAAACCAGGCGATGAAAAGTCAAAAAATAATTTAGGGTTTTCTATTTTCAAGATCAGAGAAGCAGAAAAAAGCAACTATAACACAGAAAATCGTAGAAAACAAAATAAAATCAGGGTCAAGAAAAAAAAAAAAAAGAGGAAACAAAATCCAACCCAGGAAAAGCTAATAGCTTAAAGTAATAGATTCCAAAAAAAATTGGCAGAGAGATTCAACAAGGAAAATAAACTCGAACGCAAAGACAGAGAGAGAGAGAGAGAGAGAGGGAGGGAGAGAGATCAGAGCAGATATTACCTCAGATGATATCCCAAACGATGAGCAACAAACGGTCTGTTTAAAGTGAAAAAAAAAACACACAAAATGCGAAGAAAGAGCGCTCAGATAAGCTTTCTCTCTCCTGAAACTCTTAACTTTCTCTCTCCAAGCTTCTTCCTCAAAGATATAAAAAGGGAAATACCTTACAGAAATGGTGATTTTTATAGCGACGAGGCGACAGATAAAGAGATGATAAGCAGATGGTCTTATTAACGTATAATCTTAAAGACGTAGAAATGAACATGTAGTATTTCAACCTACTTATTTATAAGCCAGTCTACTTATCCATCCCAATGAGCCAGCTACAAGCTGCATAGATCATCGGCGCGGAATCTGCAGCTGCCAGCTGTGATTATAGAGTGCAGAAAGCCACGCGTAGATCAGAACCGCATGATCCATTCTTTACATTACGGTCAACTAACGGGATTTGATCTAACGGTGGAGGGAAGAGGAGATTCTCCCCGAGAAATATAGTTACTTGTATGATCTGATAAAATCCCCAGTTCCCCACAAAGCATTTTACAGGCCCAGTTTACCCCCAAATTCAGGTCGATATTACGATGAGTGCCCCGTCAATTTACATGAACCTTGAGCAAATAACTTTGCTTTTTACGATCTCTACCTTAGCACTTGAGGTCTTTTTATCAATCAAATTTAAATAGTTTTTTTTTGGCAAATCAAATCTGGACATGGTTGTGTCACATTTTGACTTAATTTCTAATAAATTATCAATTGCCCTAAAAATTCAAGTTTATAGATAAAATTTATCTTCTCCTTCACATACAGTGCATTTTTTTGTTCTTATTGTCTTAACCATTTCTAACAAAGGTAACAACTTATAGCTTGATTTCAAAATGGGTTAAATTTGATGGAGAGGAGATCAATAAAGATTTTAATATCATACTTGAAATTTTGTACAGCGTTAAAAATCAAGTTGAAACATATTGTCAATGTTATAGGTGAGATTAAGTTAAAAACAGGGTCTGATGATTGAGGGACATTTTGACGTAGATAGTGATGTTTTATGTTAATTGTTTGGAAATTGCAATGTTTTGAAGAGAAAATCGCGTGATTTGGTGGAGAGACAATGATTGCGATACGAGAAATTGTTATTGGAGCATTATGGGAGATAACGAGCGTTTCCATATCGTGCGTGGGAAATGGACGGTCGAGATTCAGCCTTTGCCTTGGGAGGAAGGTCTGCGGTCCGTTGTCTGTGACCACACAATCATCTACGTCATTCCTCTTCATTTACTCCATTCTTTTCTTATTTATTACGTCATTACTATTTTTCTATTAGACCTATTTTCAGTTTGCGTTTTAGTTATCGACGGTCAGGATGGCGTTGGGTGGCCAAGTGTGATTTCTTTTAATCTATTCATTTAGTGTTGTCGGCTACTAATTAACTTCAATTCAATTTCTTTTAGTTTGATCCGAACCAAGTTCCCATCGACTAATGTCACGTCAATCGGTACCATATTATTGATTTTCTTGCTACTAAAAATCTGAAGAATATTTCTAAAATTGTGGAAATTTTGGTAAATCATTTTCAAAATTAAATTAATTGGGTTTTTGTTTGGTGATGCAAACTTAAGATTTTTAAGAACTCGAGATCAAAACGATGAGCTTGTTTGCGACACAGTTAGTAATTTGTGATTTCAATGATTCGACTCATTCGATAATAGAAGATTCAGAATCATTTCCATTTTTTTCAATTTAAGCTATTTCCCTCATTCAAAAAAATAATTTCTTCAGAGAATGATGAACACCCTCGCAGCATTATTTTATGTGTTTTAGCACAAGTTTGAACAAAGAAATAAGAAGTCAACCCTAAAGGTAAAAAAATAGAATATGCTATTAGCAGTGTACTAACCCTAAATTTTATAAAAACTGCAGGTTGAACCCTGCATGTAGACATCAATGCTCATAATTTAATGTGTAATGGACATTGTGATCAATAAAAAATTCTAAACTGACCTCTTATTTTACTGTCTATAATAAATAGCTATTTATAATTTATTATATTAATTATATTTTACGATGACATAATTAATATAGCAACTTACATTCGATTGAGATAGAATGAAAGAATAAATATAGCATTTATTAAAAAAATATCATAAAAACTACCATAAATATGAACTTAAACCAAGTCTAATGTACCAACTTTTGAACCTTATTCGAGATATTTTGCATCATTTATTTATTTATCTATTATTTTGATTTTTCATATTATAGTTATAATTAAATCTAAACTTAAATTCAAAAAATATTTTTGATTTAAAATATAAATGGGTTGGGTCAGTTGGGGTCCAGGCAGGCAGGAGCATCAATTGGGTCAGCAGGGACTAGGGAGGGCGTACTTTATTTATCTGTCACTCTCTTTGTTGGCATGTGGCGTTCGCGTCATCCAAGTGGGCCCCATTTATGTTCTTCCCGTTCCCGTGCATGAATCATAAAAATCCACTATTACAGCTTCCTCAGTTTCCTTTCTTCTCTCTTTTTTTGTCCATTTTATTTTTATTGATTTTTTCAATTTATTAGAGCTACAATTAGTTGATATGAAATTAAAGATTAGCTGTGTTGAAAAGAGACCATGAAAAAAATCAAACGAGTAGTATGTTTACCATTTTATTGTGTCAGTCTTAACATACTCATTAACTCGATAAGCAATAATTAATATAATAAATTATAAATATTTATTTATTATGATTATTGTATGAATCTTTTTTAATCCATCAACGTATATTTTAATAAGGTACAATAAAAAAAACATAATCATCGTAATTATATCATAATGGTTAATTAAAAGAAACAGGTACAAGTCGTAGCTGCGCACGCGAAAGTAACAAGTTTGTCGATGCTCATTAATAGACCTCTAAACATAAATAACATTATTTTATATAAAATATATTAGAACTTTTTCAATATTATATTATTAAAAAGTATAATAAATATTTATTATTCTAATTAAATTAGTATAACTAGTGGTATGAAGAAAAAATTACTAATATAAAAATTAACATGTAAATTAAAAAAGATATTTTAAGAAACTAATAATATCCAAATGTACACACACATAATTCTTTGTAAATTTGACACTTCACACTTGTATTGACATGCGTATAATTATTAATCGTTTTCAATAACGAATGGATTTCATCAGTCTAAAATTTTGCTCTATCATTTTTTTCATTTATCATTGAGAGTGGAAAAATCATTTTTATTTTGATCAAGAGTATCCATTTAAAAAGGATCATATGCTTTTGATTAATAGTTTTAATTTGTTTTATCATTACATAATCTAATCTTTTTTTTCAAGTATACCTTCCTTTACCTCAAAATTGAACTTTTTCTATCAATTTTTTTATTTAAATTGTTTCTTTTGTGTTCATTGATAGAGCTCACAGAATAATAATTATATAATTAATCAGAAGACAATTTTTGTATTGTGAATAAAAATATCTTTTTTTGTATCATTTCCATAAAAATCACTCCACAATTAGATTCAATAAATATTAAATATTTTTTATTTTATTTGAAATGTTTTTCACGGCTTTAGGTGCAGGCCATTTATTAGTTGGTTTGGGTCGGATTGTAATTAATATCTTATCAACTTTTGACTCATGATTGGTTATATTTCAAGTTTTTGACCGATCCATGGACTAAATTACGAGGAACCGAACAAAAACCATGGTCCTAGGAAAACAATGGGTCCTGTCCGATATTGTTCATATCTAGTGGGAATAAACCAAAAACTAAAAGATAAAATTTATAAAAAAGAAATTATGATTTTTGATTTCAAGGAAAATCCATTTTTCATCATGCATATAATTCCTTGTTGTCTCATCAATGATCAATAATGTCATTTTAACCTTTCATGCAAATGATTATCTTTGAGAATTTTGGTCCAAGCCTCATCGCTTATTATGGTACGCACGTCCACGTGCATTAAAGTAAAGTTGATCGTTCATTTTTATACACACATCCATGTGCATTAAAATGAAGTCTAATTGTACAATAAAGACATGACATAATAGTAGATCATGTGTCATTAAACAAATAATAAGTACAATATCAAATTTATCTATAAAGTAGGAAATATTAACTGTGACCCCCCATGCCAATCAATTAGTAACGAAACATGGAATTATAATATTTATCTATAGAATTAAATAAATATTAATTTTTATATTTAATTTATTTTCATCAATGTTTTTTCTAAAGAATTTGGATTCATATTTTTTGATATTAGTTTATTTTGACGAGTCAAACAATGTAAATTACAGGCCCTTTTCTTCACTTCAATTTCATATAAGTTAGTTTTCGTGAGCTGTATGGGGTCTCGTAAAAAATAGCTACATTAGGATGTTTTTGTTTATTTGTAACGCGTTTTGACCAACACCATTTCTTCGTCGACTATGTTCAATTATTTTTAGGAAATTAAACTAATTAAAATAATAGTCATAATAATGTCCTTTTTGGCAGGTTATTATTATTCTAATAATGCGCGCATCTGATTAATTTAAATGAAGTAACTTTCACTTCCACAACTACAGGGTCATTGATAGCGCTTGACTTGTCACCTATGAGACTGGGAGCAAAAAAAACGACACCGAAATATGATGAAAACATATCAATAAACGTATCTTGTGATTTATATTAATTATTTATAATGTGATATTGTTATATAAATTAATAAACGTGACAATGACATTAGATTTGAAAGTTAAATATTAAAATATCCATAAACAAGCCGTACTCTATCGTAGAATGATAAACCTAGAAACAAACACGAACCTTCCTTTGCTGCGGACTCAACGAAAGTGAAGCTTTGACAAGGCAGAATTAGGGTTTCAACATTGACAATGAAGAATTAGGGTTTCATGTACAATTATTTTTATTTTGATTGGAAGACTCATTGATTGATTTGAGACCAATAATGGCTCCTTTTAGTTTCCTTATAATTTATGTATTAATATTTTGGTCATTTTAGAAACAATAAAACTCGGATTTTCATGAATTATTGAGCTGTGGGTTGAAAAGTGGTTACTAATTATTTGACATAAATAATAAGTAAAAAAGGATGAAAATGAAACTCGCGAACGTGGGTTGGAAATCGTATCGCGAGAAGACGGAGAGCCTGGCTCGTGCCGTGAGCTGTCAGATGTCAGAAGGTGGGGCCTTCATTTTTATTGGGAAAGTGAAGTCGTCTTTTCCTTTTTTAGCTTTACTACAGTGTATTTTTATTTTTTCACAGACAGACGTGTCTAAATTTTATGCAATACTCGAATATTATAACTAAAAGGTTATTTTATAAAATAGAGGAGTAGTGAGAATATTATTAACTAATCCACAAAGGCCACGTGTACGTTTTGTTCCTACAAGGAGATAACGATGCGTTCCTAATTTCCTATGGCGTACGTGTAGGATCAGATAGACATGGCCACCGACAATTTCTGACCACCAACTCCTCCGTACTTTGGCTTCAAATTTATTATTTATTTTATTAAAATAACATTTATTTATTATTTTAATGCCGCAGTTTTGTGGTAATACCATAGGGTAAAAGTTGAGTTAGAGTTAAATATGTTCGACTAACACAGAGTTAGAGTTAAATATCAAGCGTCCCATATTTTGGGAATAATAAATTATTTTCGAATTTCGGTCGGTTATCTATAGTGGTTATACCAGCTCGTTGAGAGATTCAGCCTAGATAAATAAGCTTACGTTGAATGCATCGCATTTGAACATTGGACATGAGACAAAGTTGTTCAACATCTAAAATCATACCGAACACAGAGTTAGAGTTAAATCATATTCTCATGCCAAGTCCATTTCAGCTGTCTGTATCTGACCATGACCTAATCAAGCAATCTTAAACAAAGGACTTAACTAAAATTTGTCTAACAATGTTTAGACGTTATTTATGACTCCGAGAATAATTGGGTATCTCGAAAGGTTTTCACTAAATCTTAGCGCCTTTATTTCTCTGCAATTAGTTTTATTTTATTTTCTAGCAATTAGCGCTCAATTATCAACACGGTTAATTGTCTACCATCTAGCAAAACACATTTATTTGATCATAAATTACATATCTAATATTACTTTTACTTTGTACCACACAGTTACAAATGCCTGTCATAGAATGTAACTGCGCAGTTCAAACATTAGAGTACAGTTATTATTAATATAACATACTTAGTAAATTAACCTCATAATAAAGTAATTTTGGCAAATTATATCACTCTCTTGCATCATTTTGTTTTTATATTTTCTTTTTGTCTGTCACATGGCTAATCTCTATCATATATATATATGTATTTAAAAAGTTTAGTTTAATTTGTGAATGAATGATGTGACGCCCCAAAAATTATTGTGAACAATTAGGTCCACTTTGAGGTGGACGCGTACCAACATTTTCTACTTATTCACATTATCATGCAACTCTTCCTCCGCGTCTAATTCTTTTTGCCTTTTAATTATTTATTACGTAAATGCCTTTTTTAAATGGGTAAAGTTTCTTGAATAAAAGGATTTATTAAATAATGATCGAAAACAAAAGGGGGACTGGACTTTCCTTTCCTTTATCTTTCCTCTTTTCACCGTATACTTATTCCCCCCAAGATCTTTAGATTTCCACTCCAATAGGCTAGCACTTTTGCTAGTGGGCTTGTTTTATTCCCTCTGCTACTACTGTAATATTTTCTACATCAGATGAATATTTTTTAACACTTCTTTAAATTTTTTACTCGTTATAAAATTGCCCAAATTTTATTTATTATAAGATTTAGAAATAGAAAGAGAATGAAGCGTAAATAATAAATACTCAAAGTTTTGTCAGCAACTCCACTTCCCCAACAAGAAATGCATGCAATTGCTCGCCGAGATTTTGGAGAAAACGAAACGATAAGCAGAGATTATGCCAGAGAGAGGAAGGGTGACGCGTGGGCCCCGGTGTTCACTGAGCGAGTGGTGACTTTTTTATTGTTTTTTATAAAGGAAGCAGAGGAACAATTTCGCGTCCACCTTTTTTACTTTTGAGAAGGCAGAAATGTCCGTTTTGCCACGCGCTATTGGCCACGCTCCCACGTCCGCTGCTTGCTTGATGGAGAGGACACACGTGACGCGGAGAATGGTGGGGGAATGAGGGGTGGACGCGTAGACGAGTGCATCATTAAAGAGAATCAGACTGAATCATCCAGTTACATTCCAATTTTTAACCTTGCCAAGATCCGTTCCACCCGATTTAGAGCCGAACCACTGTCCTCCCTTTCAAATTTTTTAGAATCTAACTGCAAAATTAGTGTTTGGGAATCGACACAAATCAAATTGTTTCGCGTGATCCGGTTCTGGTTAAGCTCTTAATTTCATAAAATATAAGCTCTTAATTTTTAATGTTATAAGCCCAAGGTTCCGTTGGGTTTTCACTTTTTCTTACAATCAATGATCAAACATCAAACTCCAATTTTCGCAAGGAGTTGAAATTGAAATCGATTCTAATAGTCGCAAAATAATTGGCCCAAATTGAGCGTAAGGGCCGATTTTACCCAACCCTATTATATAATTCTCTTTTCATGTGTTTTTATTTTTTATATATTCGAAATGACTATATAAAGCAGATTTTAATTTTGCATATATCGGAATGTAAATTTATGGGCTTCAAATGTGCACATTAGGTCCAATTGGGTTGGGTTCGAACCAAGCATTTGATCAAACTTTGAGTGGTTAAAAAAATTTCAAATTTGAAAAATAACTAACCCACCTATAATCAAATAGTACTAGGTTAGTTTTCGATTAATTATCTCATAACGGAACCCCATCCGTCATCCCACCCTTTATCCACTAATAACATATAAAGTTTTTGCAAATTATATTTATTTTTTATTTAATGGTTTACATATCTAATTTATTTTATTTCTTATTTCTAATACAAAGAAACTAATAATTTTTTAAGAAACTTATGTCTGCAGTCTTGATGTGCAACCGAAGCACATCACGGACATAACCCCGATGAGCACGAGAGATTTTACTAACTTAGTTGCTTATTTTGCAGGAAACATAATCTCGGAAACACCTTCCGAACATGATCGGGGACGACCTAAAGTCTCGATCACATGGTGTCCGACCACTCCCGTCCCCGACGCGTCTGACCGTGACGCACCCGGGGCTCCCGGCCATGACACGCCAGAAGCTCCAGGCCACGACACACCCGGCACCCAGCCACACGATCACGACCCGACGACCAACCAAGACTCGGTCGTCAGCCTTGCCGAAGTCCTCTAGGGCTTCGGCCCAATGAAATAAGTGACCGACATGAGAGAACGCCCAATCCAATTCTCATGGATCGAGTGATCACTCATGTGCCTATTTTCGGTCACATTTAGGTTTATTTATTTTCATCAGCAAATAACCTTAGAGAAGGAAGAGAAAGCAGCCCAAAGAAGAAGAACGCAGATCCCATAGGCGAAAGCCCACAAAGGACCGCCTCGGCCGAACCTTGATCAACCCATGGTCAAACAACGGTCCACCTTCGGTCAACTAAGAGATATTGATCAAATCTCATCGCCCACTTTACTTAAATCTTTAAGTAATCCGATTATTTGGTGAAAGAAAGGACAAAGTTCGAGTTAGCACATGAGGAATTATTGGTGTCCGAGATATAGACACCGACGTGATATGCTTTAAGACATCAACGAGCAACCAAGGCTTTGCATCAGAATTACCCGTGCCATTATCTTCTTTCAGACAACCTAGGAATGTATGAAGTTACACTTTCAAAATGGCACGGACATATCCCTTGATGTCCGGAGAAGAGTCAACCAGATACATCCCCCGCGCGCGCATAAGCCGTTCATGGAACCGCCGGCGAATCACCAGAGATTTTCATCCAAAAAATCTGCACTCAAGCTGCCAAGATCATCGGAAGATCCTCTAGCAACAACATTGCAAAATAGCCGTGCAGATCCCTCGATATCCGGATAAGGTCAACCACCGGATCGCCCTTTCAGATATGCCCGCGCACACTAACGAGCCATTGACGGCCAACCGAGGAACCAGATCACGTGACACTTCATACTGACCACCGAGAGCATTTTAGAAGCCCCTGATCCAAATTAGCTCGAGCCAATCTTTCATTGTTCAGAGCTTATCTCACCCCGGTGCAACCTCTCGGTCAACAACGGGTCACCCTCGGTCAAGAAAGGTCTTCGTTCAAATCCAACCGTGCATATCCTTAATGGATCGAATCTAAAGTCAACCGAAGATCTTCTCGAAGCTAATCTTAGGCGTTCATGTAATCTAAGGGCCTAAATTCTCTTTCTTATCTTTTTTTAGTACTTAAGTGTAGCAACCTCTCACTTTAGAGGTAGAGATAATTTTAATAGAATTGTGCATTGCACCTTCGTTCCTTTGGTTGAAGCTCTTTCTGACATTCCTTCTCCGGTGAGTCATATCCGGCCGAGTGTGTCAATCCTCGAGAGTGTGATCGGTGAGTCATATCCGAACACTACCGAGGTCTACCAAGGCGAACCATTTGATTGCTCAAATGTTCAACTTGTACAACCTCATCCTCCATTACTAACCTTCCCGAATTCCAAAACCATTCCCCGAGCTATCACCTTCCTCCACTAGTCCGGTTTCACCCATATTTCAATCTTCCGAGCCATTCCATTATTTCACCGAGCCATCTCCCATTTTATTCGACCATTCCCCATTATTTCTCATCAATTACGCTTCCGCAACCCAAATCTACAATTCGCCCGACCCATTTTCCCGTTTGCTGCACACAACCACAATCCGAGCCCCGCGTGCGCGCATTCTTCCGATCACGGTGCGCCGACCCCCAAGGAAGGCACATCAAGTCTGCACACTAATCACATAAGATAAATGCATAAATTATAATTTACAAGTAAACATAACCATTGTAGGTATTAAATTTGAATTGTAAAGTATGTTTTTTTACATATATGATATTTATTTTAAATAAAACTTTTGTATAAAAGATGAATAACTTATCTAACCAGGCACAACCCGCCCACAAACCATACTCAACTCGCATCGAAACCAGCCCAATCCAAACTCCCACCCAAATTAGTTAACCGAATCCAAATCGAACTCAACTCGAATATTTGAGTCGGGT
>QAOC01041881.1:0-71889 GCA_003255005.1 Begonia fuchsioides | reverse complement strand
TTTAAATAAAAAATTATTATAAATTAATTAATTAGTTAAAATAAGAAAAAACACACCTATTGTAAAAATTATAATGATGGCTTAGGAAGTTGTAGGATGAAAATGGGTAGTTTGCACATGCCAAGCTAATCTTCTATGGAATCATCGACCAACGTAATGGGTCTTTCAATTTAGACTGGTAGCTAAGATTTCCCACCCTTTTCACGGCGGATTCAGTACAAACATCCGTCATCTTCGAATGTCATCGTCCACCTAGTTCCGCAGTTATTGAGCCCGTCCGCCATTTTCGGATTAAAAAGACATGCACCAAGTTTCCGACCCTTTGCTTCAAGGACCGGTCGAAGAATTTCCCTCGTCGGAGTTGTCTTCTCCGGCGGTAGATGAGTTTCTGGGTCATCGGCCTGTGGCCATTCGAGTCTGGCTCCGGCTTGTAAAATGGGAATCGAAACTTCTCTGGTTCCTTTCTGGGGCATCGATTGTTGTTTCGATATTCAACTATATGCTCGCCTTTTCGACTCTTATGTTAACTGGCCACTTGGGTGCTTTAGAGCTCGCTGGAGCTTCCATAGCTAGCGTTGGAATTCAAGGACTTGCTTATGGAATCATGGTATTCATGGACATTATCTACTCTTTTATCTGTGGGAGAAAATTGACTGCACACCACCTGTTTGATATATGTCCTAATTGACGAACTTATATCCATTTGCTTTTGTGATCTTAGAAAAATGTTGGGTTTTTTTTCTTGATTCTTGAACTTTCACAAAAAAACTCTACCAAATTCAATTTTTTTCATTTTGAATTTCAGTTGGGAATGGCAAGTGCTGTGCAAACGGTCTGTGGGCAAGCTTATGGAGCTAAAAGATACTCAGCCATGGGAATTATACTGCAAAGAGCAATTGTATTACACTTAGGAGCTGCTATAATTCTCACATTCCTCTATTGGTACTCTGGTTGGGTATTGAAACTCATCGGACAATCAGATAGCGTCGCCCAACAGGGCCAAATCTTTGCAAGAGGTTTGATTCCTCAAATCTATGCATTTGCTATAAGCTGCCCTATGCAGAGGTTTCTTCAGGCTCAGAATATTGTTAACCCTCTGGCTTACATGGCTATTGGAGTATTCCTTCTCCATGCTATTCTAAGTTGGGTAGTGATTTATGTGTTGGATTATGGTCTTATTGGAGCTTCCTTGACTCTTAGCTTTTCATGGTGGCTTCTTGTTGTTATTAATGGCCTCTACATCATTTTTAGCCCCGCTTGCAAAGAAACTTGGACTGGCTTTTCTACCAAAGCTTTCTCAGGGATTTGGCCTTATTTTAAGATCACTGTTTCCTCTGCAGCTATGCTGTGGTATGTTCACTTCCCTTTCTTCATCGTTGTTTCCTTTCAAAGGGAATTTAGTTTCAAAACTAAAAGTAATTTCAGAAAACTGAAAACTTTGGAAACTTGATGCTTTCAGAAGCTTGCAGAGTTTCAAGATAGTGTTTTTGGGAGCTATTTTCTATTTTTCAGAGTTAGGCAACTCTCAATGCTTGGTTAATAGGCGATAACCGGTATTTAGTCCTACTTGGCTCCTTCAATTTATTTTCATGGATAAGTCCTAAAAAATAATTATTTTATTTTTCATCAATAAGTCCCAGAGTAACGATTTATGGACGGAATTAAATGCCCAAAGGTTCTAACTTCTAAGCATTTCAAAGAGAGTAAAAAGCAATTTAAACCCCAAGTTTTCAAAAATCAAACTCTAAGGGTTACAAATGATGATTTAAATCCCCGCAGCCATCCATGCCTTGCATGTGATCGTCGACACCTTTAATTAATAGTGGTGCATGGTCAAGACGTTACAACTCTGCGCAAATTTTTACTTTTTCGACCTATTTTTGAGATTTTATTGTAGTTTATGATTGGGTAGAAATCAAATTAAATCGTAAATATTAAAACGAACATTCCGCGAAGCAGCAACCCACACAATGATTTTTTTTTTGTGAAAGTTTGTTTGCAATGCTTCTTTACACATGAAGAAGACGGCAACCCCAAATTTTGAATTTTGGCCTATGTTTGAGATTTTATTTTAGTTTTTGATAGGATAAAAATCAAACAAAACAGTTAAGTTTGAAACGAACATTCCACTATGCAGCAACCCACACAACGATTTTTTTTGCACATTGTTTCAAAAATATTTGGCACTTGGAGACTAACATGAGCTTACATTAGACTCCATAAAACCCAACAATTCTCCCACTTGGAGACTAATCCAACCTACCAAGTAAAAAAAAAAAAAAAACAACCATTAACAATGATATGCTGAACCGCAACATCTGCAAAATAATCACAGAAGACCAACTGAGGTTTTACACAACCCCAGTTTCCCAACATCAACACACTTTGTCAGCATGTCTGCTGGGTTCTTCGCGCCCTCAATCTTCTCTAAGCGCAACTCGCCTTTCTCCACTAAACTCCTGGAGAAATGGTATCGCCTTCGGATGTGTTTTGTCCTGGAATGATACACAGGGTTCTTCACAAGTTGTATGGCACTTTGACTGTCAGTGTGAAGAATCCTGTTATGCTGTTTCTTACCCAATTCTTCAAGATAATCAGTCAACCAGATCATCTCCTTAGCTGCTTCAGCAATAGCAATATATTCAGCCTCGGTGGATGACATAGCAACACACTTCTGAAGTCGGGACATCCAGCTCACTGCTGTATCATCTATAGTGTAGACATATCCTGATGTACTCTTACTAGTATCCCCATCTCCACTTAGATCAGCATCTACAAAGCCTTGTAAGACTACATTGCCATTTCCGTAACAAAGTGAAGTATTAGATGTACCTTTCAAGTACCCTCAAGATCCACTTCACGGCTTCCCAATGTTCCTTCCCTGGGTTTGACATATATCTGCTTACTACTCCCACTGCATGTGCTATATCAGGTCTAGTGCAGACCATAGCATACATTAGACTTCCAACTGCAGAAGCATATGGAACCTTTTCCATTTTTGTGCGCTCCTCAGTGGTCTTGGGTGATTGCTCCTTTGAAAATTTTAGATGAGTTGCCAAAGGAGCATTTCTAGGCTTTGCATCATGCATTTTAAATCTAGAAATCACCTTCTCGACGTACTGCTCTTGAGACAAATTTAGGGTATTTGTAGTTCTGTTTCGGGAAATCCTCATCCCGAGAATCTGCTTTGCTGCACCCAAATCTTTCATCTCAAATTCTGATGACATAATTTTCTTCAAATTGTTAATTTCCTTTAGGCTTGATCCTGCAATTAACATGTCATCAACATACAGAAGTAGAAGCACATACGAGTTAGTATATTTCTTCAAGTAACAGCACTGATCTTTTTCACTTCTGTGAAAACCATTCTTGCACATGAAAGAATCGAATTTCTTATACCATTGTCTGGGAGCTTGCTTTAAACCATACAAACTTCTCTTAAGTTTACACACCATGTGACTCTTTCCAGGAACTTCAAATCCTTCTGGTTGCTGCATGAAGATTTCTTCATCTAAATCTCCGTGTAAAAAGGCTGTTTTTACATCCATTTGCTCAAGATGCAAATTTTCTGCAGCAACTATACTCAACAGAATTCTAACAGTAGTTAGCTTCACAACAGGAGAGAAAATCTCAGAGTAATCAATACCTTTCCTTTGTGAATATCCCTTAACTACTAGTCGTGCCTTGAACCTCGTTTTTCCATCTGGTTCAATCTTGATTCTGTACACCCATTTGTTTGAAAGGGCTCTCTTCCCAACAGGCAATTCAGACAACTCCCATGTCTCATTCTTTTCAAGTGACCATATCTCATCATCCATGGCTTGCTCCCACTTGATAGAATCATCTGTCTGCAATGCCTCCTCATAAGACTCTGGTTCTCCTGCATCTGTCAATAACAAGTAATGTAAAGAAGGAGAATATCTATCTGGTGCTCTGAAATTTCTGGAAGATCTTCTCAACGTCTGCTCAGGTGTAGATGGTTCAGCTTCAAGTTCAAGGTCTGAAGTTTCTTGGGATCTTGCTTCATCACTTTCTGAATTTTTCTGCAAGTCAACCTCAATCTCAACTCCCACTTGTTCATAGCTTTCTGAACTCATTCTTTCCTTGTCTTTGTATAGAACATTTTCATCAAAGATTACATCGCAATGTCGGAGAATCTTCCTATTCGTATCATCCCAGAACCTGTATCCAAACATATCAGAACCATAGCCAATAAAATAGCACTTCAAAGCTTTTGCATCAAGTTTGTCTCTCTTCTCTGGATCAACATGAACATAAGCTGTACAGCCAAAGGTCCTCAGGTGTGAATATTTGATTTCCCTTCCCGACCACATTTCTTCTGGAATCTTCAATCCCAAAGGTACTGACGGTCCTCTGTTGATCAAGTAGGCTGCAGTGTTCACTGCATCGGCCCAAAATGCTTTGGGCAACCCAGAGTGAATTCTCATACTCCTTGCTCGCTCATTTAAAGTTCTATTCATCCTTTCAGCAATGTCATTCTGTCTTGGCTTGCCCGGAACTGTTCTGATCATTCTTATTCCTTCAGATGCACAGAATGCTTTGAAGTCTGACTTGTCATACTCTCCTCCATTGTCAGACCTTAAGCATTTTACCTTCAAACCAACTTGGTTTTCAACTTCAACCTTCCACCTCTTAAAGGTGGCAAACACATCAGATTTGTGCTTCAAGAAGTAAACCCATACCTTCCTGCTGAAATCATCTATGAATGTCACATAGTATCTAGAACCTCCAAGCGACGCGACTGGTGATGGTCCCCATACTTCCGTGTGAACTAATTCAAGTTTCACTTCCTTTGGTTCTCTTACCGTCTTTGTGAAAGTAACACGTTTCTGTTTTCCCATAACGCAACTTTCACAAAGATCCATATCAACTGTCTTAAGCCCTGGTAAAACACCTTTTGCAATCAACATCTTCATTCCTTTGATGCTCATGTGTCCAAGTCTGTTGTGCCACAGACTTGAACTGCAGGCGCTTCCAACAACAGCAGCCATGTTTACACTACCCTTAGTAGTGTATAGAGTTCCAGATTTCAATCCACGTGCCACAACCATAGCACCCTTGACAATCTTCCAAGAATTCTTTCCAAACTCTGCTGTATAACCTGCACTATCCAACTGACCCATGGAGATCAGATTTTTCTTGAGTCCAGGAATGAATCTAACATCCTTTAATGTCCATTTACCCCCTCCTGGGGTTTGTATGCAAACATCTCCTTTTCCTTCAATCTCCAATGATTTATTATCAGCAAGATACACTTTTCCGAAATTTCCAGCTTTGAAATTCTGGAACAATGCCTTGCTTGGAGATGAATGGAAAGATGCTCCTGAATCTAGGATCCATGATTCGACTGGGCTTTCCACACTGAGGACTAAGGCATCCCCAAAATCTTCTGCTGAGTTCACAGAATCACTATCTTCACCAGTCTTTTGACCCTGCTTTTTCTTAGGCTTCGTGCATTCATTTTTGTAATGCCCTTTTTCTGAACAATTCCAGCATGTAACAGATTTATTTGGTGACTTTCCACGCTGCTTGGATTTTGATCTGACATGCTTGTTCGGACCTTTTGTCTTGTTTCTACCTCTTCGATCAACACTGAGAGCACTTCCAGATGACTCTCCGAGTTCTCTTTTCCGAATGCTTTCGCTGAGAACTACATCACGGATTTCATCGAATTTCAGTTTCTCTGATCCTCGGGAACTACTAATCGCAGCAACAACAGTATCCCAAGATTCGGGTAAAGAAGACATCAAAATCAGGGCTTTAACTTCATCTTCGAAAATAATATTAACAGAGGTCAATTGACTGATAATCATATTGAACTCGTTTATATGATTGGTTACAGATCCACCTTCAGTCATCTGTAAATTGAAAAGTCTACGCATCAAATATACCTTGTTCATCGCGGATGGTTTTTCATACATATTTGACAGCGCCTTTAACAGATCTGATGTAGACTTTTCGTTTACGATGTTGAACGCCACGTTTCTGGACAACGTCAATCGGATCAACCCTAATGCTTGTCGATCCTTGAGTTTCCACTGTTCTTCCGTCATAGAATCCGGCTTCACCCCTAATAAGGGTTCGTGAAGATCTTTCTGGTACAGGTAATCTTCAACCTGCATCTTCCAGAAACTGAAATCGGATCCATCAAACTTCCCAATCCCGATTCCGATCTTTGAACTCTCCATTCTCACAAATCGTTTACGATTCAACCACGCTCTGATACCAGTTGTTAGGATCTAGAATACCGACAACGATTAAGGAGAAGAAATAAGAGAAAGATACACAGGGAATTTTCGTGGTAACACCAAACGGTTAACCTCCACGACGGTCTCATCAGCAATATATTAGGGTTTCTTCAGAATTAGGGTTACAGACATGGGCCTAAACAAAGACAGAGGATCATGGGCCCGGGGCTCCGCCCCCCCTACCCCCCGGCAACCTCACGGCGGAGGTTGAACCGCCCAAAAGAACATGGGCTTACATTAGACTCCATAAAACCCAACAGCTGGTCGTGGATTTTGTTTATGGTTTAATTTGATCTTTTCCTAATAGAAACAAAGTCAACATGTTGGTACATGTGCAGGGTCCTGACCATTCACCCCTATTAATTATAGGTGCAGACGACCGTATGCAAGATGCGGTCGGTCGCTTATGGATGCAAGGGTGTAAATCATTGTTTATGAACCTTAGAGTTTGATTTGTTTTATTTTTGAAGACTTAGGGTTTAAATTGTTCATTACCCTTTCTATATGATTCATTTCAAGAAGAAATAACTTGTTTTGCTTTAGTATTTCTTGGTCAGATTGAGTCCACCCCTTGATAAATTGTAACTTTGTTTTACTAGAAAGTTTCATTAAAAAAAACAGCCTTAGTCCAACCATCAATGTTGTTCCTTATTATATGTCAGTATGCATCGTTCTTCTGTATTAAATTTCGGAATTCCTAAATCAGATTCGAATAAAAAAATGGAGTTTGATCAATTCATGGAAGTATAAGATGAAAGATGAGTCCATTTTTATTAAATTATTGTGACATCCAATTACTAAATAGTTGTATTAATTCAGTTTGGAGATATGGTACATCCAAGTTCTAGTCTTTGTATCAGGGCTCCTTCCTAATCCTGTTATTGCTTTGGACGCAATTTGTGTTTGGTATGTCTTCCACCTTTTCTTTCATTAATAAATCAATAACATATATAGGAATTGATGGTTTCATTCCAACAAGCCCTCCTACTTCCTCTATTTTATTTACATTCTATGAGAATTTTTCGTAGTTCAAACGTAAAATGAGCCGTCTGGTCAGTCATTATTTTACTTTTCAAACATTGAAATTCATTCATTTTGCTTCTGAGATCAGATTCAGCCTATTATCAGCTAATTCCGAGTACATAATCTAACTTATGAGTTGCAATATTGTTTCAGCATGAATTACTTGAACTGGGACATTATGTTCTTGCTAGGCCTAAGCGCAGCAGCCAGGTTTCGTATTATTGATTTTTTTTTCAATTTGTTATCGTTTTTTTGAGAAATGGGTAAAAGAGCAAGATGCGAGAGTAACTGGCTGCCGAAAATCGTGCAGTGTTCGGGTGAGTAATGAGCTGGGAGCAGGGCATCCAAGAGTGGCTAAATTTTCAGTGCTTGTAGTGAATGGAACTAGCATTCTTATCAGCATAGTTTTTAGTGTGCTCATATTGGTATTTCATCTTGAATTAGGCAAGGTTTTTACTAGTAATTCTGAAGTTATCTTAGCAGTTTCTGAGTTAGCGCCTTTGCTAGCCGTTTCTGTCTTTTTAAATGGCATTCAACAAATTCTTTCGGGTAAGAGGACGATCCTAAGAATTTGTTTCGATACCCTTTTTTCGGGTTGTTTTAAAACTTCGTTTAATTTTCGATAATTTTTGAGAATTTGTTTTATGTTGGTGAAATTTCAAGGTGTGGCTATTGGGAGTGGATGGCAAGGTATTGTTGCCTATGTAAATTTGGGTACCTACTATTTGATTGGTCTCCCTATTGGTTGTGCTCTTGGCTTCAAAACCAGTCTTGGAGTATCTGTAAGCTCCCTCTCTCTCTTTCTCTCCCTTGCTCTCCCTCTCTCTCTCTCTCCCTCCACCCTCTCTCTCCCTCCCCCCTCTCTCTCTCTCCCTCCCTCCCTCCCTCTCTCTCTCTGTCTCTATATCTCTCTCTCTAGATAGACAAAGTAAGGAGAATGCATGTTTGAGTTGTGCAGGGGATTTGGCTGGGATTGGTTGTAGGAGTTTTCGCACAAACATTGACTCTAATAATTCTCACGGCCAGAACAAACTGGAATGCTGAGGTTATCCATTGTTCTCTCTTCATCTTCTTCATTATAATGGTAAGGATTTAGTTCTTTTTTTTTCTAACCTCTTACTTCTCTTTGGACAGGTCGAAAAGGCGGCCGATCGGGTGAAAAGGTCGACAGACGATGAAACTTTAGATTTAGTTGCCGGCATTTGATCCCATTTTCAGCCATCTCTTTCCCCCTGCATTTAAACTAGTCTAGTTACCTAACTATGCTCGAGGATGGGGCCGAAACTCGCTCCTTTCGATTCTCGATCTCAACCGAGATCGATTGAGGAACCCGAGTTCATCGTCGTGCTGCTAACAACTAGCTAATTTTTTATATACCATTTTGATAGATTTACATTTGTCTGATTCTTGGTTGTCATAATCATCTGTTTTTTTCTCGATTGATTTATATGCCGGCCATCGGAGTTGTTTAACTTTCTCTTTGTTTTTTTTTTGGTTATTGCCGGAGATAGCAGAACATTCTTTGCCGGAACCACTGGACCAGTCCATCACCAAATGACTGCATTGCCTAGACCCTTGAATTTATTTGAGCTGGTCTACCCACCCCTATCACAATTCGGTATGTGATGAACTAATTCCTGTATTTAATATTGTAATTATAAACTATCTAATATTTATAATTTTTAATCACTCATAATTTATTATATTAAAAGTATAATGTATCAACTAGTATACTTTGATGTAATAATAATTAATTAATTAATTAGCTAGCATAATTTTAATAATAATATTTTAAAAACATATATTATTATATTTCAATGATTGAATTTTTATTTTTAATAGGGTCATTCATAGACATGGCATCGACCCGGCTCAAGCCAGTCGAAGTAGAATTTTTTGGTTGGTCGAAATTGTTGAGCTTTTCAAGTTGAATATGTCGAATTTTTTTCAAAAAATTTTAGCTCGAGCCTAAATGAGTCGAGCCTGTGCCGAGCTTGTCGAGCCTAAACAAGTCAAGTTCAATATTTTTCATGGCTCTTATCTTATATATATTTTTTAAAAGTTGTATTCGTTATTATAAGATTCAAAATGTGATATACAATTAGCAATATTTTGTAAATGTATTATTGAAGTTTTTAATATAATAAAAATATGATTATTATTATTAAAAATAATAATTACTATTAGAACTAGAAGGGATACAAAAGTCAGAAAGAAGAATATGAACGACTAACATTAGAATATTTACTTTGATAAGAAGAGTACAGCATAACAAAATTGTTCTTTTAATTGACCAGGAATCATAATAGTACCAAGACCTAAATTATTAAAAATAATATCAAGCATTAAATTAGCTCATTTTATTTTAAATTGAGGATGCATCTTTTTTAATTTTCTTTAGTTTTATATTAGATGACATTACATAAGAAATTCCATTTATAATATAATCCATATATGGTTTGCGTTCCATCTTTTATAATTAAATATAAAATATGACAAATGCGTTGCATATGAAAAAGTAAAGATATAGCATTATCCTATTGAAATAAACATATAAACTGAGAAATACAAACATCATAAGTGAAATACTTACCTAAAATAGTACTAAAAAATTATCCTTAATGGAATATCTGGTAAAAATAACTATACTTTATTGATAAATAATAACATCACTATGAGAATCTGTCACAACTATTAAATTCTAATATTATTTTATTTAGGTTTCACTTCTCATCAGTAAAATGAGAAGTGACGTTTATATATATCTAAGTGTATTAGGTGCTTTTCATAAATAAGAAGTAATGTGAATCGACATAGTAAGTTCATTTACAAATAAAGTAATTAGTCAATTCTTCATGTTGGTATACATTTTAATAATGTCATGTCGTAATGTATTACAAGAAATTGCTAAATGTCATATTTTAAAGTGCTAAAATGTTAGGTAAAAATCGCAAGAAACCTTAATTTTTACAAAAATAGCCAAATTAAATTTTGAGTTCTAGAAAAGACAATATGAACCCTATTGTATGGTTGCTTAACAGATTCCCCTTCTGTTGTTGGCGTCCTCTTAACGACTGAGTCGTCCCCTCAACGTGGAAGAGTGAACGACCAAAGAGGACAGCTAAGACTAAGAGGAAGTCCGATGCAAACACTGGAGCCGTTAAACACATCCGCCAAATCTTCTTTGAGGGATTTTGTAATTTTTCTCATCAAATTACATCGGTTCCTTTGGGGATTTTGGGTTGCAGAGGCTGCTCACGAGTGTAAACATGTGCCTGATGCTGTGGAGAAGATATTCTATCTGGGCATTCCGGACGTGCAAGTTGACAATAGATTTCAAGAGACAATAAGTCAAGCTGTTGAGCTTCTTCCTGAGCTTTGGAAACAGGGGAGTTGCTACCAGAGAGGCTCTGAAATCTCTGGACCAGGCTGCTTCTCTGGATCGAAATAATTTCGATTTAAGCTTAGAATTGGGAGTTCAATATGCAGAGCACAGGAATTCGACTGCGGCTTTGCATTATGCAAAGAAATATATCGATAAAACCGGTGGCTGTCTGAAGTAGTCACTGATGCAGCTTTAGATGAGACTGCAAAATGGGTGCAAGGACCACTTTTATGCTCAAAGCCAAGATGAAGATAACTCAGTCTCTACACGTGGACGCTATCGAAACTTATCGATACCTCCTAGCATTAGTTCAAGCTCAGAACCGGGTAGAGCTTTTGCTATCTTTTCATGAGTTACTGTTTCGAATAGCATAAACTCCACTACACTCAAATGGTGATAGTAGAACATTGTAACTTGAATATAGCCAGAAACTTAAGAAATCATGCTTGACTCAGAAATTAAATAATCTACTAAGAACAGTTCATTCATCCATAAGCATGATATTAGTCTCTCCCCCATCTCTTCTATTTATAAAAATCGCCCCTGATATTAATTTTCCAACATGGTTGCTTAGCCTTGTTGTTTTTCATAGTTGGTATGTTGCTGCAATAGATTTTTATGCTCATCAGTTTCAAAACTTCTTTAGCTTTTAACACAAATGCATTTGGCTAGTATGTTAAATGTTTGTGTGTAAAACATATTGTTTTATGTTGAAGTCTTAAACTGCTGTTTTGTTCCCCCATTGAAGGTCATTAAGCAAGAAGACCTTTTTTTATTACTTCGACTTGGTGGGGTGAAATGGAGTTTATGACAACTCGGAAAGTCGACTGATGTTTTCTATCGTCTTATCGGCTGACCTTTTGTACATTCTTTTGTTTTCTTGCAATTTTCTGGGACTCGACGAGAATAAGTAATTGTTTGACGTAGATTTAGAAGTGCTTTTGTTAGTAGTGAAAGCTTTGCTCTCATTCAATCTGTAACCTTTGTCCATATGACTGGTTGAAGATTAGAAGAATTTGAGACATGGCGAGGCTTGGCCAACTTATACGCCAGCCTTTCACATTTCAAAGATGCAGAGATATGTTCGGGAAAAGCCAGAGAGCTGAAACAGTACTTGGCAACGATTCATACACAAGGCAAGATTGCTTCATTGCTATCTATTGTTTCTGCTTTTTAGGAAAACAAGTTCTTGATGATCACACGCAACAGCTCTCTGTCATAAGTTATGAAATTTGTTCTAAACCTCAAAATGCAATTTATTGTTCAAGAATTTGTTATGACCACTCTCTGTCAAGGACTTGTGCTCTCATAGTACAAGTGCAATATTCGAATTCTCTCATGGTCAAATTATTGGAGAATGAACCATGTTGCTGAGTTGAGACCCACCACTTTCTATTACGATTTTTCCCGACCTGGGGATTCTGACCGTAGGAGGAGCTGATCGGGGAAAAGATAAAAAAAACCTGAGTGAAGCGCCCCCGAGTAAAGTGCGGTGTGAGAGAGGGATCGTAACAAAATGTAAGTGTATTTGTGTAATGTTTTATGCTCTTTTCATACAATGTTGTGTGTTTGGGATGAATCCGTATTGTGTTATTTTTGAGGTTATATTAAAGAGCGATGTAATCTCTCAGTTAATGTGAGATTGTCCATCTCATCTGGTATGGGTTGAGCCTTGAACGCTCATATTGAGTGGCAAACAATTAAAATTTGTCTGTAAATTAATTGGTTCTTAGTTTTTGACGGGGTTTAGTATAAGTTATTTATCTCGAAACAAATGATTCGTAGCTCCCCACACCTTAATAGACAAATGATTTGTCTGTAAATTAAATTGAAATATTTGTTCCGCATTTACTCGATAATCTCCCATAGGAAACGGGAATTTATGTTGATTAGGTTGATTAATTCCTTTACCTTTCTTATTAAATGGTTCTATTCATTGTGGTGTAATTTTCCAATGCATTAAGAATCGATCCAAACAATAAGAAGGCTTGGTATTATCTGGGAATGATTCACGGGGACAATGGGAGAACAACCGACGAGTCTAATTATTCAATAAGTATTTCCAATTAGTGGTATTTGTTTTTCATATTTACTCAGTTAATGCTAGGTTTACTTATCATACTTTCTGACATATCTAATTGCGATTGGTACAATAAATATTATAAATAATTATTTTAATTATAATTTATTTAATATATTTTGACTACATAAATCACTAACACATCAACGTATACAGTAAGAATGTATGCTAAAAAAAAACATATCATTGTTACACACTAAATATGCATCGTTCTTTGGGAATTTCAATAACCCTAAACATATCAGTCCTGATTTTCAGTTCAAACTTAGTTCCTAATTCCAAGAACCAGCATCTCTAATTATGATAAAAGCTGAGAAAAACAAAATTAGTTGGGAATAATAATGGAGAAAATTGAAAAAAAGGACAGTCTTGATTCTGAAATTAATATCACATGGCTTATAATGAATCATGGCTGGTCAACAAAAGGAACTTTAAGAAAATCAATCCTTCCTTCACTACTAATTATTTCCATCATGTCTCACTAAGCAAATGAAAGAGATTAATACCTCTCCATACTTCTCTCAGTGCTTGGCCTTGTCCGAGTTATTTTCCCGGATTCTTGCTCGATTATCCAATTTAACAAAGCGTCTGAGATCTTCGTAGGCTAGCGTCTCTGTTTTCTTCCTTTTCAACTCACTAAGGACTGGGCGTTTATCAAGGAAATGCCACAGCCAATCAGGGTACTCAGAATCAGGCATGATTTTCGGATCTGTTCCTTCCTTGAGAATATTCGCACCAAATACAGTCGTTGCCTTCACCTCTTTACTTAGTGTCGATGCCTTGGGCGCATCAGAAGCTCCTCCTCCTTTTGATCCTTTCTTTGCTTTACCTCCGGTGGCAAATGTTCGTGGTATTACCACTTTTGTTATATTTTTAGCGCAGATGATGCTTTTTAAAGATCTCAACTGGATGATTGACATGGTCTTGTACCTGTAAGAATTGTTCATCATTATGTGTAAATCAAATAATAAACCCCAAGTCTCAATAAAAAATAACTAGAACTTCATTCCCTGTATGTATAACTTCTAAATGCTCAAATTATGTTTAATCACAGAATAGATCTGGATGAATCTAAGAGAAAACCGGATATTAATCAATAATGAGCTAGGAAAGTACTTGAATATACACGTTTCAAAAAACAACAAAATGACCGAATCAAAAGCATCAATAAATTAAAGTTTGGAAGTGGTTAAGATTTCATTCTCTTGAAACTAAATCAAGAAAGAGAATCATAAAAGATCAGAAAAACAAAAATAAATGGCACAGCATATTCAATGATAACCACTAGAAAAACGCTGGAAGAAACCTGTACTTCAAATAACAAATTTTAAAGAGCTTTAATGAGTAACCAAAGAGTTTCTACCACTAGCCGATATAAAAATCCAAAAAGTCACCAAACTCAGAATCTTCAGATAAGGATTACTCTTGTGAAGAAATAAAATAAATGTATTCATATACAAGTGATCCTAAAGTGACAAACAAGTGAGTCATATTTGAATATATAAAACTCCCAGCTTTTCTGAGTAGAAGTGTAAGCTTCACATTAGTAAAGAGAAACGAAAAAGGCAATGATGGTGTAAGGTAAGAAGGAAAAACATTAGAATAAGATGCAAGTAATTTGAAGATAAGGACACATGTAGTAGTTGATATCTCCAACCGACCTCACATTTTCCAGTGGTAAGAATCCATTCCACAGTGACAAGGAAAACAGAAACATATGAATGAATTTCCAACAATAATTTAGTTCTTTTAACAAAATTGAATTTTAGAAATTCTCGAAACCACTTGACTTCATTAAAATGATATTGTTTTTGTGAATAAATCACTATAAGAATTTCGGAGATATTATTGACTTTTATAGTAACGTTTGTTTGTAACTCTTATTTTAAGAATTATCTATGGCTCTTTCCAACTAAAAGGAAATTATATTTCATTAAGTTTTTTTCTTTGTTAGGGTGGAAGTTCTATCACCGACTTTTGTAATTTTCTGTTCTTGATATGAAGTTTTTTACCTAAAAAAAGGTTAGAAGGAAATAATGATGCCCTTGGCATTCTTCCCAATTTAATCAAACATTGATTGGCAACATATTTAATCTCCACATTTCTCAAAAATCTTACAGAATTAAAGCTTTCTTCTTCTCTAAGCTAGAGATATAATAAGAACTCCATTACAATCTTCAACCCTACAGGATATTTTGAGAATGTCTCTCATGAAAACATGTTCTGCAAGAACAAAAGTCGCTCTCAGTTCCTAACTAGAATTCTCTCAAAGTTAACAAACAAGAAACTAGTGGTTTAAGTTCTTAAGTAGCCTCTACAATCAGCAGATCCGTAGAAACTAATACATGTCAACCCAATAATTGATACAAAAAAGATGCTTGCATCTAAAAAATACCTCTAAGATTTCTCATTTCCTACATAGATGTTACTTTTAAAAAAGAAAAAAACTTCTTTAGCTAAATGCCTTAAAACAAATTTCAGTAGTGTGAATACAGCAAACACCTCCAATACAGTTTCAACTAACATTCAAATCCATCTTCTATACAAAAGAAGAATTACTATTCAATATAACACTAAGCAAAGAAAATGTTTTATTCAAACCTTGTTTCACAGAGCCTAATATCATAAGGAAATTAAATGGGAAGGGGAGAGATAGGGGAAAGGTAGTTCGCATCACTCCGCAATAATTATCATCCTGCCACATACACAAACTACACTAAACTAGATCAACCCCCTCGAACATGGACAAGGAATCACTAAACCACGTATCATGACAGAATTACATTCATTTCAACAAAACCGTATCTAATTCGTGAACGGAAGCTTGGGATCAATTTTTATCAACAGATATCGAATAGCAACATCTGGAGCATTAATCTTACAGAAAAAACCGACAAAAGCAGATGGAGGGAATCGTACCAAATAAGAACCAAAAATTGCGTTGATATGGAATGTCAAAGAGACAGTGACAGACAATACTTCGGAAAAGCAAGAAAGAGATACTTCGAGGGTGAACTCTAGGGCTTATTCGAGGGTGAAATCCATAGAGAATGAAATCTAGTCTGGCGGTTGCAGCTGATAGGAAGGAAAATGCAGGAATAGCAGCGAGAAAAGAAAGGAATGAAAGAAATAAACCTAGATGCACTGCGGCCTGTCTGCCAAGTGCGAAGAACGAACGTAGGGCTGCGGCGAGCCGGCGGCGAAGGAAGGTCGAAGAACGAAGGGCGGGCGCTGCCCCCTTCTGTTTCAGTTACCAGGAGCCTCAAACAAAGAGGAGAAACAAGTTTTTCCTTTTCCTTTTCCTTTTTAATTTGGTTTATATATAAAACAAAAAACCGGACCAAATAAATCGATTTCGGGTCAAACTCAGTCCCGGCCCAACCCACAGCTTTTCGGCCGGGTCAGTTATGATAATATTGAGTTTTTATTAATAGAATTGTTTTCATGAGTTAATTGTTTTATATTTTTTAAACCATTATTGAATATTTTTTATATTTTTTACAGAATTTTTAAATTAACCAAATAAAAAACTCGGTCCGATCCAAAACTTCTTTGGGTCGATTTTAAGTTTCGAGTTCAGAATCAAAGATAAAATGGGTCGGTGCTGGTCGATTTAAAAATAGATACAAACTGACCAATGTTCATTTCTAGTCTCGGTTAATAAGATTTTATTTATTTATTTAGTTTATTCTTATTTAATTGATTACTTTTTTTAACATTAAAACTATATACTTCAATAAATAAAGTTTTACTTATTTTATTCTCATTTAATTAATTACTCTTTTAATTATTCATTAAATAATATCTTAAAATTTGTTATTCTTATTTTATTAATTATTATTTGAACCTTCTATTAAATAATATCTACAAATTGTTTGATTTCCTTTAATTGATATGTTTTTATTTTTATTTTTATCAATTACTAATTTTACCATCTATTATATAATTGCAGTTAATAAGATTTTCTTATAATGTTTTGATTTGTCTAATTCTCATTTTGTTACTTATTATTCTAACCTTATATATAAAAGGATGGAAGTTTAGATTTTGTTTTTATATTTTAATTCGTTTAATTCCTATTTATTAATTACTATTTTAACCATTGTTTGAGATATGTCATTTATTTTTCATTTTCAATATAAAAAATGAGACTACTTTGAAAGATGTTTGATCACGTTTTCTACTACTAGATGCTGTTAGCTGTGTATTCTGATACTCGTGAATTTAGAATTTTAATAATAATATTCAATACTTTTTAGGGTAATTTATATATATATATTTTATATTTTTATTTATTTCATTAATTATTATTTTAACCTTTGCTTTAAATATATTATATATTTTTATTTTTTTAANATTTTTCAAAAAATATCTTAAAACTTACAATTTATCAATTAAGACATAATATAAATGGACACCTTACGTGAAATTAAATTAATTAAGTCTTTTTTTATAATTTAATTTTTAAAATTATTATATATTCTTAATTAAGATGATCGAATAAAAAATTATAACGAAAAAAAGATTCATAATAACAAAAATTTAACGTTAACGTATCATTGTTAAAATATTAAACTTTAAGATATCAATTGACAAAAAAACTTACACTTTGAGGTATTAATTGGTATAATTAAAATTCTAATATATCATTTAAAAATACTCATATTTTAATTATAATTTTAAAATATTACTTAAAAAATAAATAGGTATTAAATAAATAACAATTAATATTAGAGCAACTTTTTTTTTGCTTAAAACAACTACAAACCACCTTTTTATTCATTTTTACCAGTAAAATAAATGTATCAAACGATGCTAAACTTATCTTCTTATACTTTCTTTTATCGTAAATACTGACGTAATAAATTATTCTAATTAAAATTACAAATTTTATTTATTAAAATAATTATAATTTAACATACCAACATATACCATAAGAAGATAAAATAAAAACGTTACTCTAAAATTATCATAGACAATAGCTTAAAGACCTTGCAAATGATCAAATAGGTGTAATGATACATTTATTTTTATCTTTAATTATCTAATTTATATTTCTTGACATGATCATACTGAAATCAACTATTAATACAATTAATGCAATAATTTAAAAATAATTAAAATGATCACTAAATACAGAAAAAAATGAAACTTCCAAATTTACTTTTGTACACAAAAGATTCACCAAAAACACGATGAAAGAAGCAATGAATGAACAAGAAAACATCACGGTTTCAAACCTTAAATTACAAAAACAAAAAATGTTTTAAATATGATCCAGAAAGGGGCATGGCCGAGAAACTAAGATAGAACTACTAGCTTTTCTATCCAAACTAAATAAATTTGAGGTCTTGTAGAACTCTAACAAAATACGAAGAGTGTGTATTATAACTTCGTATAAAAGCGATCCTCCATTAATATTTCCGACTTTTCGAGTACCAAACAGCATGTTAAAGGTCAAAAGAAGATGGCACAAAATTCTAATAAAATAAGGATCAAACTCATTTACCATTTCCCTTTTTAAAAGACTTCTTCGTAGCATTCTTCCTCACTTTCAATTTGTCCGATGTCTTTTGGCCCTTTCCTGCCCGATTGTTTCTTTTCTTTTCGTTCTTCACATTATACATATTGACAGCCTAAACACGAACAGCAAAATCAGAAATTCGACCGATTTTTATGCACCCAGAAATTAAATCAAGAAGGGGATGTCGATGCACACCTTGTTGACGTCAAGTATTTCTTGAGAATTCTTCGAAATCAATCTACTCAACACCTTGTCAGTTTGCTCTTTTTCTTGAGAGCCTATCCATGTTTTTTCTACCACAGGTAAAAACTGCAAGGACATAGAAACTTTAGGCGAAAAATCTAATCAAGTTTTTTAGGCTAGAGATCTTAATTCGTTGGTCAACCTTGCGATATTTTCCATCATGTTTTGCCGGTTTTTCTCCCGGCAACTTCTTATCAAACTTTCCTCCACTGGCTGTAGAAGTTGCCGCCATTCCAGCCACATTTCCGAGTTCAGTTTTAGACATTTTCTTTGGCGGGGCTTTAGTCCCAGTTATAGGCAAAGCAGTGGCAGCAAGTTGAACATGGCTACAAATAGAGTTCTTTTAGACCACTTTAGATGAAGTTTAATGACGGAATTAACATATTATGAATTGGATAATGCTAGGTTTACAATCTTAACATATTTTCTTTACCTATTTTCTGATGTGTCGAACTATAATTGATACAATAAATATTATAGATAATCATATTAATTGAAATGCATTATATGTATTTTAACTATAACAATCACAACTCAACATGTCAACATGTACAATAACAGAGTATGATAAAAAGGTAAACCTAACATTAATGTTATAGATCACCTAATATTTGTCGTACACATGCACACTGGAATAACGAGTGATACAATTAGAATAAAGCTTTGAAGATGAGAACTTTTTAGATGCACTCACTTGACCATTATAATAAACAGAAAACCTTGCAAAAAATTTTGAGTATTCAATGATTGCATGATTTAACAGCTACAAATGATAGAGAGCTAACCTTGGCAAGGCACCGACTTTTTCAGCTTGTTTTAGGTTCTGTAAACGATTCTTTTCCTGTTTTTCAACCCTCTTCTTTTTATCTTCCCTCTTCTTAGCATAGGGATCCTTTCCAGGCTCTGCAGGAAGTGTCAAGGTAATCATAGCAGTCAGCAAATAATTGTTTTCAATATTCAAGTTTTCCATGTGTAAATTATTGATAATCATAGCAGTCAGCAAACAATTGTTTTCAATATTCATGTTTTATAGGAGTAAATTAGGGATACATACCTAGATCTACAAATAATACCAATAAACGATTGTTTCATTCAATTATAAGGACAGAGCTATTTAATATTTACCATCAGTGATCTTGGCATCCATAATGGGCAGTTTGTCATCATCATTTGCACGGTCATAACCAAACCGTCTTTTCCATGCGCCAGTTTTTTCATCGTACACAATCTTATGCTTCTGACGCTTTTTTATACCTGCAAAAATCCTTAAATACCATCAGTCCAGTTTCACTTCATCCACAATCTTTAAACAAAAAATATTAAATGGCCATAATTCTATATTATTATTAGATCCAGTAAAAAGGTGACACAAACTTGGGAAAGAAGAATATCACACGCTCCCATAACTTTATACCCATCCACATCAAAATAAACAGAAAAAATAAACGGACGGACCTTTTGCTTTAGCGAAGACTTCCCACTTTGTCGGAGGTTTAGGCCTTGGGAGCTGGAAAAAATCAGAAGTTCAGAAAATGGCAAATGTAAGAAAAAATCAACATTTTACACCCTAATAGCTTCTAACACTAGATTTTGGCACTAAACTAGTGTAAATTTATATGTGCATTGTATGATGGTAAAAATAAGTAAAATGAAGACTTACATGTTTCTCTCTAGGCAATTTTGTCAAGGGAGTAGGCAGTTTGACTATTGGACCATCAAGATCTTCATTTGAAGGTATATTGAAAAGATCAGAGGCAATCGCTTGAACTAATTGTGTGCCCTTCTGCAGACATTCGCTCACCAATTCTTCCCTAATTTTTCAGAACAAATAATGAGTGAGAAGATGAGAGGCTCTCTGCATATAAAATTATTTGTAACCAAAAATATGGTAATGCTGTAATGGAAAGATTAAGGACTTATAAAACCCTATGACTCATTTCTAGGTATTTCATTCAGCATAGTGTGTGGGCTTGGATGTTTGGTACAATAGATGGTTAATATAACAAAAACGAAAATTTTTTAATCTATGTAGAAACTAAAATGTCTTCAAAGAACATACTTTCATGTAACAAACATTTTCATCAAAGCAAGAATAGATTGAAAACTATAGATATTCAAGTAAATACCCATAAATTAATAGGTTTGATTGAAAAATCAGTAGAAGCAACCATATCTACATGTTTACAATAGATGGAACAAGGGACAAAAGAAGAACCTGGAAGAGGGGTGGACAGGGAAGCTGCAATAGGGATCGAAGGCCAAGAGATTACCAAGGTCAATCTGAAGTTGGTTTTCGATCTTCTCCATCCCCAACCTTAGCTCTTAAACTCTAGTAGCCCTATGCACAAACAAAATTCTCTAACTAATTATTTCCTGTCATATGATACTTATTTTCAAGTAATTAAGAGATCATGTTTATAACTCAAGATATTTACAGAAATCACATTTCATCAGTTTTTTCTCCTTTAGCAGGAGTACTCTCCCCACAACTTTTTGTAATTCTACCTTAATATAAATTTTTTTATCAGGAAATAAAAAAGTTAGCAGTATTATCATGGCCCTGGCCTTGTATACAACACTAGAATTTTTAAAAAACAAACGGAATTGAAGCTTTCCTTTTCACTGAGTGATAGGATCCAAGCGATCTTTTGTATTATTGAATAGGAAATGTAACAAGACATACACACACCAAGAGACTTCGAGAGCTCTCAAACCTCCACACACTACACTTTACTTCCTCCAACGACCTCCTTTATCTCATCTCTCTCTATTTATATTCTCCTAATTGTTAACTTCCATTAACTACTATTAACCTCTATTAAACTTCTACTACCATCTTTTAATTTCTACTAACTAATCCCAATTACAAAATAGTCTCTAATAATCCTAACACCAAGCTAGAGATATAATAATAAAATCCATTACAATCGAAAACCAAAAAGATATTTATAAGAAAATCTCTCTTGAAAACCTGTTAGACAAGAACAAAAATTGCTTTTGGTTTCCATCTAAAGTTTTCTCAAACTGTACCAAGCAAGAAAAAACCAGTGGTTGATGTTTTTAAGAGGAATATACTAACAAAGATCTATTGCAACTCATACATGTTACCCAAAAAATTGATAAGACGATCCTTGCATCTCAGGAATGCATCTTTAATTTTCGATTGCACATCTTGCAAAGAGAGTAAAACTTAAACTCTATATTACTTAAACATCTTCGATAAAATTTCAAAAAAGCATTCAAATCAGTGCTCTATATTACTGTTATATTCGCTTCAAAAACTCTGTATCTAGTTCGTAAGCGGAAGCTTCAAAAGAAACAACTCTAATCAACAGATATCGAACAGAAACAGCATAGAAACATTAATCTTACAAGAAAATAACAAGACCAAGTAGATGAGAAAATCCCACCAAATATTAACTAAAAACTGCGTTGATAAGAGATAGGAAGGAAGGCTATTATATGGAGGATATCGACTCCAAAGCTCAAAGTTCTCTTCGATGTAAACGGGGAGTCGATTGTCAAGTAAGAACTCTGAAGTTGAGAGTTCTTTCTTCGATTTACGTAGCTAGGGCTACTTTGGGTTATAAGTTCGGTTCAGTCGAAATCTGCACCAAAATTTTAATCAGGTCTGGCGGGTTGGTTTGATTCATAACCTAGACGAATGATCGGTTCGATTTTTAATCAACCTAGACCAGTTTCCACCCCTAATCTCTGTATGATTTTAGAGTCGGCAATCGAGCCAGCTCGACTTTGAGCTTTCCAATCCAAGCATATCGAGTTTTTTTCCAAAAATTTTGGCTTGAGCTGAGCCAGAACCTAGCTTGTCGAGCCTACACGAGTCGAGCCAAACGAGCGTAACATACATAAATATATTTATTATTTTTAAAAAAATTACATATCATTGAGATTAAATTATACGAATTTTAAAATTTTAAGTGTAAAAAATTACATATGAAAAAATACAAGTGTAAAAAATTACATAAAATTACAGTTTAGAAGTTAATAATTTTTTAATTCTAAATTTTTGAATTTCTCCGCTAATTCATCATCTCGTTGTTGGTTTCTTGTAACTGCATCGCTCTAGTTCTTCAAGCATATCATGACATCAACGAGATCTGGTGTATGATTTCCTCGTCGATTGTCGAACACTCGTCTACCTGCACTAAAAGCCGAGTCAGAAGCTACAATAGAAACATAAGATGTTAGTAAACCGCATGTCATTTACAAAGAATCAGATATATGACTACGTTATTTTTCCACCAACCTAAAATATCAAATGCATCATTACGAGAAAGTTGATAACGAGTACCTAAATAAATATTGAATTCATTCTTATCGGAACCATGAACATCGCTATCAATTTCTTCATAAATAACAGTCATACTATTTAGTGGCTGTCCAAAATGAGAACTACCTTTGGAACTAGACGCGATATTAGACAAAAAAATGAACGAGAAGTACTATATTTATGTTGGTAAGAAGCAAATAAATTACAAATATCGTTTCTTAATTAAGCTACCGAAACTATAACATTAGCTAGGGCTAAATTTACCAGAAATTGTATAAAACATCAATTTACAATATTTAATTTTATATCTATGATGCATAATTCAAGTAAATGAAAAAATATTGGGTATGTCAAGCCAATATTTTTTAAATTTTGTTTCTATTTTTTCAACGATATCACAAAATTCATCAATTTTTTTATATTTTTCGAAAGTACCCGTTAAATTTACAAATATAGGAAAAACAAGATGCATACTCGGGTAGTAAATTCCTGAACATTCTTTAGTAGTTTCAAAAAATGATTTCAAAAAATCAAAAAATAAATTAGTCATATCACAACTATAATTATCTAAAGTAATACTTTGTGTTTTTTTACTAATAAAATCATAAATGACATTCTAGTACGGTTTAACATGTTCTAATATTAAATAGGATAAATATCAATTAGCCCCATGTACTTTGGAGGTACTTACAACCATCACCTTGTAGTTTAAACTCGTAAAAAAGGCCCTTGTACTATTTAATAATTGCAACAGATACCGTCACGTGACAGTTCCGTTAAAACCTGGCATGTGCATCTCACATGTCAGGTTGTGTCGACCCAATGAAATTACTTGTGTCGACCCATAGTGTCTTGTGTCGACCATTAGTGCTTTGTGTCGACCCCTGTTCGAAACAGAAGTTTAGTCTTTCATAATTTGTGTCGACCCAATGAAATTACTTGTGTCGACTCTTGTGTCGACCCAATGAAATTACTTGTGTCGACCCCATAGTGTCTTGTGTCGACCCTTAGTCTTTGTGTCGACCCCTATTCAAAACAGAAGTTTAGCCTTTCACAATTTGTGTCGACCCAATAAAATTACTTGTGTCGACCCACAGTGTCTTGTGTCAACCCTTAGTGTCTTGTGTCAACCCATTGTTAATATAACACTTTGGAACATTGTGGGTCGACACCATAGACGAGCGGTCGATGAATAATACCTTGTGCGTAACACGTTTTGATTAAATTATATATTATATGAGCTTTGCGGTATTTTATTTGATGAATAATTTTATTAACAATGTCTTATTTCAAGTAAATGTCGGGTTTACTACGATTTTTAATTAAAGTCTTCCGCTGTGTTTTCACGAAAAAGATCTCTAAAAATAATTAAATGTGCATTACTACGATTTTTTATGAATAATTAATTAAATGTCGGGTTCACCAGAATCGGGAACCTTGATGATCTCTAAAAATAACAATCAAAAAGATCACCAGACTATCATCCATGACACAAAACGACAACGAAATAACATAGAGCTAATATATCGATTCTCCTTGCATCAGCGTTGTGCCCTGTCACCTCTGAATGATGAACCCTACAAAAAAGGGAATCCAAAGATGTTTTAGCACAAAAATCTCAAAATATTTTAGTAGTCTACACGACAATATTATAATATAAACGTACTTGTGTTCCCACATCGGATGCAGAATTAAATCCCATGAAAGAATCGTTGCCTCTCTTTCTTCCTCTTCCCCTTCCTCTTCCCTGGCCTCTACCTCTGTCGGTGCTATCAGTTTGGTTGTGCATGATTGGGGCACTTGAAGTAGATTCTTCAAGCACTATATTACTACAGCTACTTAAATTAATTCCTTGACATGAACGAGCATTGTGCCCAGATTTATGGCAAATTCTTCATGTCATCTGTCTATGTTTCTTGCTTAAAACATTACCACTTTGTGGTTCATCAACATCCCTAACTCGTTTCTTCTTTGGTCTACCTGGTCGACGCCTAAATGGTGGAGACATAATCTCATCCATATTCGTGGAAGGCCACTTGTGTGAACTTTCCATCGGATGCATGTAATGGGAATACATGTTCAAATAAGTTTGTCGGTGGTAATAATGGTGTACAAATTCCTCAACATTTCATCGCATAAACAATAAACATGAAATACCATGAACACAAGGTATTCCAGTAAGAGCCCACATATAGCAACTGCATGTTTGGTTAGTTAAGTCCATAGCCTTCGTAAAAAGCAAGCAGATTCAACTAGAAATTAAAGGGTAGGACTCAAACGAACTTCGATCTCACTTTCGCTCAACGACTCGGACTTTCCAGATCTGGTCGATCTCCCTTTCACTCGCACCCACCCTTCTTCGATTTACCCTCTTAGCCTTCGTAAAAAGCAAGCATAAAAGGGTTATAAAAACTGGCATGTGAGATGCACATGCCAGGTTTTAACGGAACCGTCACGGGACGGTATCTGTTGTAATTATTAAATAGTACAATAACCTTTTTGACGAGTTTTAAACTACGAGGTGATGGCTGCAAGTACCTCCAAAGTACAGGGGGCTAATTGATATTTATCCTATTAAATAAGTTAAATTCTACCTTATTGATACATCTGTTTTTAATTTTCTAGGTTGAAGATTAGCCGCTTTACAAAATTCTTAGTTACAAGAAGTAATAAAAGAATTTGCATTTCTAATTACGTCAATATGCGGAAAAATAAATTACATGTCATCTTTAACAATTAAATTAAAATATGATAAACACAATGCATATGAAAAAGTAAAGATTGACAACTATCAAATTGAAATAATCTTTTAAATTACAAAACACAAACATCATTAGCGGAAACATTATCTAAAGTAATATTAAAAATAAGGTTATATTCTTGTAAAATGGTCCCAATGTATCGATAAATAGTTATTCCATTATGAAGATATTCACAACTACGAAATCCTAATATTCTTTTATAAAGTTTTCATTTCTCATCAATGAAATGAGAAGTGACGATTGTATATCCGAGTCCATTAGGTACACTCTATTAGTTGGAAGTAATACCAATACACATAGTAAACGCATGAAAAAAATAAAATAATTAACTCATTTTTCATATTAGTGTACATTTTAATGATGTCACCTCGCAATGTACTACGAAGAATTCGTCTAAAATTAGGGTTAACGTATTCCCTCATAAACTGTTCAATGATTTTGCTATAAAACATCGATTACGAGACTTCTTTTTGTGCTACATATTTTGTAGCATCTTTTCGTAATCTTTCGTGTGAATACACGAAATTTCCTCCACGACCAACACTTATTTGTAATTGGGTATGATCTCTTGTTTTTTAGTGTGCGTGTCATTTTTTATAATGTCGACCAATAATGCTAGTGGTAGACTCGTACGCGTAGTATTTTGCACAATATTTGCATTGCACCATATTTTCTAATTTTTCCCTTATTTGTATTTCTTTCAATTCAAAATATTTTCAAACATCTAACGTCTTAGATTTTTTAGATTTCGGTGAAGATGTTGATACATGTGCAGATATGTGACTAATAGAAAATGCGGGATTACTAGATCTAATTTCTTAAATGATCTCATCATCGGAAGGAAACGATTCAAACTGTATGTAGTGTGCATCCATATTGATACAAATTAATAACGAATAAAATTTTAAATTGATATCATCAACTAATTACTCGATGATAACTTGTACGTGATAATAAATATCTGTAATTCCACAATTACGAGTCCTGCAAAATTAAAAAAAAAATTAGTTCACAACAATACACATTAACATTAACAATAACTTCACAAATTAATTGTACGCATATTTCGATGAGTAATGGCTAATTGTTTAAATAACAATCAAATTCACGAGAAAACATGTTTGGTAAAGTGAGATTGAGAGTGTGAGAGCATTTGAGACAAATAGTGAAAATTTTCGACACCCCCACCCCTTTTATAATGCCCCAACGAATAGATTTTATACTGTTAGATTATCTAACCGCTAGATTTTAAACTGTTGGATTATCCAAGGGCTAGATTTTTAGTTGTTGGATCAATCCAACGGTTTGATGATCGTTGTTGGCTTTGCGGCCGAGTGAGAGAGAGAGAGAGAGAGAGAGAGAGAGAGAGAGAGAGAGAGAGAGAGAAAGAGAGAGAGCGAGAGCAAGCGAGAGGAGAGGCCGAGATGGAGCAAGCGACAAGCCTGAGCCCTTCCCTCTCGGCGACAGGCGACGAGCCAGCGACGATGAGGGTGAGCGACGACCGATGAGCGACGAACGCGAGCGTCAGCGACGAGGATCGATGGCGAGGGACAGCGATGAAGACGACGACGACTAGTAGCTTCGACAATACGAAGACGGGAAGCTTCGACGCGACAACGATAAGCAGACGACGGCGAAGGACGACGACGACGGCGGCGATGCGAGGCGAGCCGAGGAGGGGGCGGGAAATCGGGCTTGCCAGTCTAGCTCGCTCGAGCTCCCGAGCCTGGCTCGGCTCGACATTGTAGCGAGCCTGTGAGCCGGCTCGCTCGAATGCCAACTCTAGATTTCACTCATCATATGGGCTAAATATAACCTCTCTTGGTTTAACTCGTGTCCCCCATCACATGATCAATCAAAACTAGAACCGATATCTAGGATCCTTTATTTTTGGAATTGCATTGAGAGCCACAATCGTGATGTACAATACATTTTCAGTTTGGTCGAGGTTGTTCCATAGTTGCAACAAATATATTGTTTAAAAGTCGTTAATAAACATTTAAAAATTTATCATAATTGCAACAAACACGTTGTTATCACATTTTTTTTTTACTAATTTTAACTATGTTTATATATTTGATTAATATATTTTATTAATAAATAGTAATAAGAAGATCAAAAAGATTATAAATTTATGAAAATTCTTATTTTTAATAAAGTTAAATGAGTTAAATAAAAATGTAAAGTTATTATTATATTTTCTTTTATTTTTGATAAACTTTTAAAATTAACTAAATTGATGAAAATAACTCACTAAATTGAATGACATCATAAATTAGAATCAAGGTGACAAAATATCTGTTGCAATTATGATAAAATTAAAGTCAATTGATGACATTTAATGTTTAAAATATTCATTGTAACTATCTTCATAGTTCATTTATAAATTAATATTTACTCTTAATATATATATATATATATATATTTTTTTTTTTATTATATGAGATTAATATTTGAGTGATTGAGTTGAGATTAAAATTGAGTTTTGAATTTATATCAGTATTTATTTGATTTTGGATTGAATTTGATCCGATTTAGGTCTTTTTCATCCATGGTTCGATCTCGTTTGAATCCTCCGCATTAAAATTATTAGAGACCTAATTAAATTTTTGGAAAGTGAACTCCGGTGCTACAACTTTCCAGTTGAGGGTTCTGATCGGTGAAGGATTCTAACAGGCTACATGTCAAGTAAAACGTCACCGAGTGAAGTGCAAGATGAGGGGTCGTAATCTTTAAAGGTCAAAACCATCATTGGTCAACCAACCGCCGAGGATTCATAGACTATAAAAATCGAGTCACTAATGGTTTATAATGAATTCCATGATCAAATCTCATAACAGCTAATGGGAAACACATCGATTTTGCAAATATACAAATACACGTATCCATCTGAGCAACAAAGATAACAACATATTAAACAAAACGAGCAATACCATTATTTTTTCCGTGTATTCTTGTCGACAACCAACCTCGGCTTCAGTTCGGTTCCATCAACTTCATCTTCATACTTCTCGTACAGCACTGGCAGTGTATGTGCTCCCACAAAACCTTCAACCTTCAACACATCGCCGTATTATAATTCGCCCCAAGAGGATTAATTTCGAATCGAGTAAGAGAAGAAATAACCCGAAAAAAGAGTAGAAATTGTCTCTTGTTATCTGCATGCATGCTATCGAATGAATAAGCTAAATATCAGATCGAAAGGTTCGAAATATACTTTTGTCAAAGAGAAATAATTTAAGACTACCTGGCTTTATCAAAATGAAATAATTTCAAGACTCTTCAATGTATGAATAAAAAAAGAGAGAAACTTGACTATATATAGAATGGCTAGAATGCAAAGTTTCCATCCATGAATTTCTAAATCGTCGTAGTGAACAGATCCCATCCATGGTACGACAGGTGTAGTGCAATGAAAGGTCACCGACATAAAGAACCGTCAAGAAGTTGCACCAGCTTCCAATCACAGCTGCTGCGAACAAGCTTCCTAATACCTGAAATATTGTTTCATATTTCAAACTTTTAAGAAAAGAGAAAATACAACATCCAATCGATAGATTTAGTGAACTTCTCAATCTATCAGGAGATGATTGATAGGGACTATATTGTAATATTAGATAGATAGTGGTTAAAGGATTTGTACCTCTAGGCTACAAGTGCAGAGTTTGAATCCTCCTATGGTGAAATTATTGGGGACCGAATCATGTTGCCGAGTGGAATGAGCCACTCTTTGTTACGATTTCTCCGAGCCCGAGAGTTTGATTGGAGGAGGGAGCTGATCGGGAGAAGGCCCAAGTGAAGCTCTTCCGAGTGAAGTACGGGAGTAGGAGAAGGTCGTAACAGATAGTTAACAAAGTAGTTAATATTAGGCAGTAATAAAAGTTAGAGGTCAACAAATGAGGGCTATTAAACACAGATAAGGGAAGTTAGATGAATATAATTAGAGAGTGATCAATATATGGAGGTGAAAGACTCTCGAAATCTGTCAAGGTGTATACTTTTGTTATATTTGTATTCAATAAACCGATAAGATCCTTTTGGATCATATCAACGATTTAGCTCCAAAATCGAAATTGAAGAAGTAGAAATTTAAATATATCTAAACCATACAGTAATTTGTTAGGATCCAAAAGAATCTTATGATTTATCAAATACAAAATAGTACACACAAACCGAGAGTCGTCGAAGACTCTGTACCTCCACAATTCACTTCTCAAATGATAGCCCGTTCTATCAACCTCCCAGCTATTTAATAGCTCTATTTTACCAACTATTAGGATACTCATTAGAGAATTTATCCATAGAACGAGTCATCACCTCTCTTCTTGTCATAGGAAGACAAACGAAAGAAACGAGAGAAAATAGTAATGGAATAAACTGGATTAATTGACCCTTAAACCTTGAAGAGTTAATGCCTAACTGAATAAAATTTAAGCATGTATTTGATCCATTATCAAAAAAGTGAAATTAAAAAAAAAACAAAACGCATCTTCGATTGGTTAAAATAAGGAAAAAAAGAAAAAAGATAATGAAGAGAGCATAGAATTGCCTGTTCAATAATCCTAAGGCACCCGAAAATCAAAGCAAAACACACGAAAGCGAGAAAATGGTAATTCAGCCACTTGAAAACCACCCACACAGCAGTTGCAGCACCTAGAGCACTAGCCGAAATTTGTTGGTTTCTCTATAGCAGCACATCAGCAGCTGTAATTCAAAAGTGAATTTCGACTAACCAACAAAAAGAAAGGGTGATATCAGGCTTCTATGCCGCTTTTCAATTGGTATATCAATTAAAAGAATTTTCAAAAATATAAACCTTGTACTATGCTAAAGAAACATCGTTTGATGCGTCCTCACCGAAGAACGATTCAGACTTTTGTTTTCGACCAGCTTCGGATATCGTTTCCACAAGATTGTTTAGAAAATCCTTGGGAGAACTGTTATCATGCATTGTTCAGGGTAGTGGGAGCAGAGTAAGAAGACAACCTGCAATGGAAAAATAAGATTCATCACCCCAGACTATCCACTTAATATTCAATCCATTGAAAGTATCCCAAGGATTAAGGCTATAAAGCATCCACACAATGATCATTTTGAAATTTCCATTTTCGTTTTACTCAAAATTAGTTGCTCGTTTTAAGTTTTGTATAAATTTCGTAATGTTACGCGCACTTGCTTAACCATCGGTCAAATAAAATGAAATATAAATAGGAAAAGATAGTGTAGATCCATTCAATCTTATGAACATATCCCAGTAGTTCCTGTGGCAAGAATTAGCAACAAAAAAATGCCGAAAATCAAATCAACCAAGCTTGTACACCCATGAAAGCAAATAAATAATTTCTATGGTTCATCGAAGTAAAAAGGAAATCTACTAATGAATCATTTGAAAGCATTACAAAAGAGGAGTATCCCAAGCTGCAGAGACAAATGAAATTCAGGCTGATAGACCGAAACCAGCAGAAACCGACACGAATTCGCAATCAAGAATATCAAATGCTTCAAAGAATTCAAATGCCAAGATTATAATTTCTATCCCTGAAAGTAAAAATCGAAATGAGGAGAAGCAGATTGAACAAAGAAAAGAAGGCTTAAATGACATTAAATAAAAATCCCAGATTCCACCATTCAATTGTTCGAGAATTTATTATCCATCATGTTATTCATTATTTTGTGAATTTAACAGGTACTTTCGATAGATATAAAAAATAAATGAATTTTCTGAAATAATAGGTAAAATGAAAATGAAATTTAAAAAATATTATCTTGACCTAACTAATATTTTTTTATTTTTTTGTATTATGCATGTTAAATATAAAATAAAATATTATAGATTGATGTTTGATAAAATTGCTGGTTACTTAGGTCTAGTTTCTGTAGTTAATCAATATATATTAAAAATTGAAATTTCTAATTTGTTTGCTTCTTATCAACTCAAATGTTCTCTTACTCATTCATTTTCTTCATATCATGTCGCTTTTAACTCTAGTGGTGGCTTTAGTTTTGGACAACCACTAAATTGTATGGATTTCATTAATGAAAAAAATAATAGTGATGTTCATTCTTATGGTTCTAATAAGAATGAACTTGATATTTATTTAGACAGTCGTTATCAACTTCCTCGTAATGATACGTTTGATATTTTGGGTTGATGAAAAAATAACGCGTTAGCATATCATATTCTTTCTAAAACAGCACGCGATTTACTAACACCTCATGTTTCTACTGTAACTTCTACGTCTGCTTTTAGTGTAGGTGAACGCGTATACGACGATCGTCGAGAAAGTCTTGCACAAAATCTTGTGAAAGCAATGATATGCATGAAGGACTAGAGTGATAACATTACGAGAGACTAACAACGAGAGGATGTTTCAGCGGAGGAATTCAAAATTTTGAAATTTGAAAACTACTAATTTTCTAAGTTTTAAATTGTAATTTTATGTAATTTTTTACACATTTAATTTTTTTTATATTTTGCACGTAATTGACAATTAGATGAGTGTCAACCTAGTTGAGATGTTTCTAATATGTAGTTATGCAAATGCCAAATTTTTTTGTGAAATTTAATTTTTCAATAATATGTAATTTTTTTTTAATAATAATAAATATATTTTGTATATTAAATATCCAAATAAAATATTTGCGTTACATTACAAACTGTTTAATTATTCATTAAATTTTTTAATAACATAATACAAAATATTTTAGAAAATTAAATATCAATTAAGGTTATTTACGCATGTTAGGCTCATTTGGCTCGGCTCGTTTAGGGTCAACTGACTTGGCTCGACTCATTTAGGCTTGATGCTCGCAAGCTAGTTCAAGCCAAAATTTTTTGAAAAAAGCTCGACATATTCGGTTCGATTAGGCTCACATGATAGATACAGTTTCGTGATAGATGCCAGTAAATTTGCACGGTTAAATCACTAACCTTCCTCGTTTTACCTATTTGACAAGTAGGTAAATGCATTGTAAAACACGTGGACAACTTGACAATGAAAATGTTTTTGTGAAAATTATTGACAATATGCAAAATTATTTTATGACAATTCACAAAAAATAATGATTTTAAACTTTATTATTTGTTTTTTTATATTTTATCAAAAATTAAAATAAAATCTCAAACATAAGTTAGAAAGTCAATTTGGCCGCCACCATCTTTGAGTTCGAAAGGGGGCTTGGTATGAATTTTCCGAAAACCAGAAACAAATGATCGAGCAGGTTTTCGCGTTATGGAATGATCGATTTAGTCCGTAAAGCTTAATGTGATTAAAAATAGAATAAAATCTCAAACATAAATTAGAAATTCGAAATTCGGGATTCTAGACTTTAAAGTTTGATTTGTCGATTTAACAAAACAATAGGGTTTCATTTGCAATTTACTCCTCTTTTAATTTGATGTGATTATAATGCAATTACCTTATAATATATTGATTCCAAAATCAATATTTGATTTTGTGGGTGCTATCTTTGTCATCAATCTTTTTCAGGTTGGAACTTGAAAACCGAACCAAATTCAAACTTAAAACAAAAAACGACCTAAAATTATATATTTTTTCAAAATAGCCGAAAAGAACCAGGCGAGCCATATCCGATCGAGCCGGATCAATTTCATCACCCATAGTGTAAAAGGATACTGCATTGACAAAGCTTTCAGATGCTAAATGAATCTCATTCAAAGAGCAATCTTACAATGCTCTCCTTCCACTTCCCATCATGAATCTGGTGGATCCTGTAGCCTCTTCAAACTTTAAATCATCCACAAATTGCATATTAGCCTATGATACAGCGTGCCAAATCTGATTTGTCGAACAAAAGACATCCAAAAGAGGGAAATTTTTGGAAAGAAATCTTGAACATTTTAGAGGTAAAACGGTTAGTCGAAGCCTCGCAAAACAAATTTGATCCGCCGAAGATCAAAACTTCAGTTTGCGAGCCACAAAATATGACAAAAGAAGGACAAAAATCTAATCACAGACATTCCGAGGCTAAAGAAGAGAACACATTCATAAATCATATATGCAGCCAGAAAATTTAATGGTTTTAAGAACAAGAACAGAAAAAGAAAGGAATCAAGCAGTTCACACAGAATGGGACACGCAGAAGCCATGGAAACTGTGAATTTGGAAGTTCCTCTTAACAAAGCAAAGTGTTTCTTTCCTTGAAGGTAACTACCTCATTCAAACTCTACAAACTTCATAACAATGATAAAAGAAAACCCGACCACAAATGCATCTTCGAATATCTATGTCATCAAACAATGACTTATGGTCTCTAAATAATCATCTATCAAAAGGAAAAATCAAAGACAAAGATTCGATAAAAGACCAAAACATTGAATCTAAAGACTGTTTCAACTTGCTATTCACATTTCATATTACCAACAAATTTTCAGCCCTGTTTTGGGCAGTAGATTTTAAAGAACAAACTTTCTCAAGACAAAACCATCAATAAAACAGCATCAAATGCAAGAACTGAAACAGAAGAAGTCAATTTATTGTAAGAAATTGGCTGCTACACAGAGTTCGACATTAATGTTTTACTTGCAAAGGCAATGGAAATATATACACATAAAAGAAGCAATAGTCAGAGTAAGAAATAATCAGCTTCCATATTCTCCATTACAATAGTGGATGGAGCCATTGCTGAGTGCATGTCTCTTCCTCGAATTCATATTCTTCAAACCCCATATCCGAATTGTGTAGTCATCACTGCCCGATGCTAGCATGTGGGGATTGGCAGGGTTCCAACTCACGCAATTGACTGATCCAGAATGACCCGAAAGTGCCTTGATAAGCTCTTTTGATTCTCGATGCCATATGTACACCTACATGTTAATGGGTGGCAATATCATTCTCAATAGGGGTGTTCAAAAGTAAACTAGACCACACATTTTGTCTAATTTTGGTCATTTTTACACTTATATTGGTTCTTCAACACTTCTGCACTGAGTAGGACCAATTTAGTTGGTCTGGTTGTAGGTTTAATATAGTAAAACCATTAAATTCGGATTATTAAAAATTATTAATTAAATTTTGTAATTTTAATTTTATTATTGAAAATTTTATGTAAGTTTAATATAATTACATAATTTATTATGTTAATATTTCTTGAATAATATTATTCTAATTAGTAAATTTCAATACTACTTTTTCAAATTTTATTTTTTTTAAATTAATTTTTGTAAGAAAAAATGTATTTAATGGGAAAGACTATAACTCGACAAATACCGAACCAACATATGGTCCGATTCTGTTTTTCTAATGGTTCGGTTTTATGATCCGGTCTTAATTTTTAAAAACCCAGACCAACCCGAACCATGAACATCCTTAATTCTCAGTCCATAAAGGATTAACCCAATACATGCACAGAGAGACACGGAGAATGACAACGACAACAACTAATGATCAATGTTGGAGATTATCCACATGTATCTAGAACTGGACAAATACCGAACCAACATGTGGTCCGATTTTTTGTTCATGTCACTTACTCAACCCAAACAAATAAGACAAAGCTCCATATTGTTCTAAGGCATGACCATGCATGCATATCCACATCGAGTTTTACCAACATAACTCTTCTTTATGTCAAATAAAAGAATAATGTAAAATTTATCTTTTTTACATAACATCTTAACTTTCTAACATGTTGAATTCTAATTGGTCAAATTAAAGATTATAATTAAAATAATTATTTATAATATTTATTGTACAACTTATCTATCATTACCGTAAATATAAAGTGGACGAAACTTAAAAAAGAGATAGAGGAGAAAATATACCTGCGAGTCCTCACTACCGCTGGCTAGAAAAGCTTGGTCAATTCCTCCAAAACATGACCGAATAACAAATCGTGTCCGCTTATATCCTTTGTACTTTGAAACAATCTTCATTTCGCCTTCTATGTTCCAAAGATGGATTTCTTGGTCCATAACATTAACTAACAAGAATTTACCATCATTTGATAATTGAAAAGAAGTAATTGTTTTATCTTCTTCAATCCACCTCTCTATTTTGGTCTCTCTATCAAGTAGTAGTATAGCATTTTCTCTACCCATACTAATTATCTCTTTCCCATCATTTGTTATCTCTAAATCAGAAATCTTCAGAGTTCTTTGTCCTTTCCAACATTCTATCTCTTTTCCGCTTAATTCCCACAAACAAATACTCTTGTCGTTGATACCCGAAACTATAAGCTTCTGGTCTGGAAACCATCCACAAGTAACGAGCCCAAGGCCTATTTTTTCATAAACTTGGAGGCACTTACCAGTAGAAACATCCCACCGTCTAACAGCCTCCTCCAATCCACAAGTTAGGAGTTGACAGCTGTCAGGACTCCATGAAAGAGAAGAAACCGGCTTTCGATGGCCAAACAATCTGTGCTTTAAAGAAACTTCCCCATCAAAGCACACCTAGAAAAGACGGCATGAAAACATTGTTTGAATAATTAGAAATCGAATAAATTAATGGTAGAGATGAAATGGTGAAAACATACATAATTGCCTAACTTCTAAACTGCATATCCGTTTAGCTCACATACATAATGCTTCAATAAAAATTTAATATTCTAGCCAAACAAGAAGTTCTTAATAATAAAGATGGATGAAGAAACCAAACAGAATTTCCTTTTGTTGGATTTATGCTGCCAACAGGTGATAGTCAACCACTTGAACCAAACAGAAACTACAACACCATCGTATATATAATCAAGGATAAAAAATATATTTTAATCAACAAAACAAAATAAAAAGAGATTCCCCAAAGAAATTTCCAGTTACCTCCCATATTATAGCTGAGTGATCGGAAGATGCTGAGGCTAAATATCTCCCATCATGAGAAAATTGCAAAAACCAGACTTCATCATCATGCCCCTGTAGTACCTAAATAAATAAAACGTATTAGATTATTTCCAAGGAAAATCGAAAGAAAATTTCTCTATCAGATCTTATTTTCTCTTCATATTAGTAAACATGAGATATAACTTTAAGAATCCAAATCTGGTGATTAGAAAAAGAATTAGAGTGCAAGGTAAAAAGGGAAGAGAGAATCAAAGGAATACAATGCCATTTCCCTAAAGAAAGGTATAAAAAGAAAGAACTCCATAGATCCAGAAATAACCATGAAATTGGATGATAATTGATTTGATCTATCTAAACAATACCAAAGAGAAAATATAGAGTAACTGAAAAAGTCAGCTAGAAACTACTCAAAATCTCAAAAATTTCTAACCTGTATAGTTTGACACGGAATCTGATTTCTTCCACAATTGTGATCTGTATACAATGACATTTCCTTCTTCGAACAGTTGTGAAACGTACAATCATCAAGTTGTAAGAGAAGAGCTTGTTCAACTAAGTGTTCTAACCTTCTTTCTGGTAGCATAATTGATGGAGGAAGAAGTATTTGCAATTCCTCGAGAAGTTTTGACCGCGACTTTATCCTATTTTGACTGAGAAAGGGAGAGCCTACAAGAGTTCTCAAATGAGAAATTATAGAAGTTGAAAGTTCACGGATTCTGTCATTTCTGATGGCAAGAGGAGAAATCTCAGTTCTAAATGTCTTCAAGGCATCGTTGATCTTTTCAGCTTCTAGAAGCTCAAAAAACTTTTGCTCCAAGATCAAAAAAGAGGCTGATTTCACAATTCTATCATCTGATAGACCAATATTTTGCAATGAAATAATGCTTTGATCCCAATCTCCATCAAGAACTTGCTGCATAAACAAGCTCACTGCAGAAGAATGTATGGTTATCCCTGACTCTTCCTCCAAATGAGCACCACTAGTCTTGTAACCAAGAGAGTAGAGTGAATTAGCTATTAATCTTACAAATTCTACTTTCTTAATAACTCCTTTTGAACCCACAACATCATCATTCCCATCTGGTTGTTGAAGGGGGCGAGCCATCCAGTCTCTTGACTGCTCAATCAGAGGCTCTACAACAGATGAACCGTTTGAAAGACGTCTCAGTTCTCCAAGGGTTACTTTCATGCGTTTCAATGCTGGTTCTTCATCCTCTACACCTCCCATGAAATGTGCAATTCAGCCCATAAATAACCACGATGATAGAAACTCTAGCTTGGCACTTGCCTTGATTTGAGACAATTACAGCTTCCTAAAACACAAAATCGTCAAATTTTTTCAAGAGTTAAAGGAAAAATAGAGACACATCAACACCAAAATAATTATGAGAGTAGTTTTTTCTCTAATGACAACTATGGATCAGAATTGGACAAATTAAAAATGAATTATCGATTAAGGTACATGATGTTTCAGAGATAAAAATATCCCTCATTCAATATCCATGCCTCTAGCCACTTTGTTAGCAGGCTCTAAGCATACCCAGTGGATACAATTGTCTACAAAAATTGCCACCACATAAAAAATGACAAGAGTTACTTGTATTACTAACACATTTTAAAAGAAAAATTAACAATTTCATCAAGAAATGCCAATGGGAACCTCAGTAGTAAATGGTTCCAAATAATACTTGGGATCAATTTAGAATTGGGATTTCAATCCAAAACATGATACAGATTGGAATGTCTAGAATGTAAATATTTCTGACAGACCGATTTAAATAGAGTCGGAAACCAGGATAACAAAGAATCGAAAGCAAAAAAAAAAAAAAACTCCCCACATGCGCCGCAACCCAACCCAACCAATAATTAATCGAAGATCCAAAATTCGGAGTGAAGATAAAAGTAAAACCACATAAAAACACTCTGGTAAGAAAATATGAGAAAAATAGAAATATATGAACCCGACCCAGAAGAAAAAAAAAATTCTACATACATGATAAAAAATGTCGACCAACCGATGGAAAAAGGGGAGGAAGATTCTTGAAGATTCAGCAATTGCAGATAAAAAATGGTTTCTTTGGGTACAGAGAGAAGCAGCAGAAGAACAACAAGAGACTGCAACAACAAAGAAAGTGAAAGACAGATAGGGAAACGAAGAGGAGTGAGGATTTGGATTTTGGAGAGATGAAGAAATTAGGAAAAGGCTTTGGTTCCTTTGTTGGTTGCAGAGGAAAACAGTGGGGAGAGCTTTTTGAGGAGGAAAAGGGTTGGGCTCAGAGAGAGGGGTAGACGTTTCCAAGTAAGGTAATGACTTCTGTTACTCTACCTATTATTTTTAATACTAAATTAAATAGAAAGATATTACCAATTATTTAACTTAACTAAAATCATTTCTAAAATGATAAATAATAATTTATTTTATAAATATAATTTACACATTGAAATTGTAATTATCCCATCTGTGAACGATGTGAAGATCTGCAATCGCACATCGTCAAGGGTGAAGACTTATGATGGTTTATTTAAGGATGTGTAAAATTAGACCGAAACCGTAAATCAGACGTCGGTTTTTATTTCATTGTGGTCCTATTTTTTAAAATCATCATTTATGAGCCGGTTCTAGTATTTAAGAATAAAAAATTATAAAATTGAAAATAGGACTGTGATAAAAAAAATTTTAAAATCGAGTTAAAATTTTAAAACTCTGGTAAAACCTTATATAAATATAAAATTTAGTTATAAAAAATCCAACTCATATATAATTAAATATAATATATATATATATATATATATATAATAAAAGGTTAAAACTGAAACTGCATCGAAATCGTTGGTTTTGCTTCAGGTTCCAAAAATTCGAAACTGTCAGTTCTGATTGTATTTTAAGATAAAATCGAATCAGACTAGCTCATAGTCACTCCTAGATTTATTAATGAATTCTGCCTTCCTAAATGCATTTTGAGCATAGTCTCAGAATAAATTTGTAAAAATTTAAATTTAAAGCAAACAATATTGTACTAGTAGACTCGAGAGATTTATAAAACTTAACATAATTTTAATGTACACCTTAACTCTAAGATTTTCGATAATTGTTGTGACATTCTATTATAATAAAGATAAAGATAATTTAAAATCATATGGTTCGTTGAATATGAAGTTTGTGTATTATGTTATGCACGATCTAAACGATCTTATAAATAGAGCGTAAATGTAGACATTCTATAGCAAACAATAGTCAAAGAATTTGAAGAAAAGTTCACACAAGTTCTAATCTCCAAGATCTTCATTCTCAACTTCAATTTCAATTTCCCTCTTGAAAATTGTCTACGGAGTTGCTATTTTCAAACGGGTGGGTTTCTCGACTTGATAGGCGCATGGGAGATTGTCTATAAATGTAACGAGAAAGCTCATGATGACTCTATAAGAAGAGAATCAACAATAAATGTAACGAGAAGCTCATGATTGTCGATAAAGTAACTGACCAAGTGTTCAATGTTACGATTTTCAAAAGTATGAATACTACATTAACGATGTTGAAGCTCGCTTAGGAACGACAAATATTGCTCAAAGAAGAGGTTGAGGAAACTTCGGGTTTTCTTGCAAATAATAAGGAAACAAGAGCGACATGTATATCCGGACGACATAACGAGTGATCACATGCGCGAATAAGAACACATTTATGGAGAACATCGATTCCGTGACTGGATTAGTCACTTTGACAAGCTAGAGACAACTCTTGGAGAAACAATTCGAGATTCACATGAAAATTGCGATAATATTTGAAGCTTGCGAGATTAAATGATAACTAAGGACTAATTAGAGATCATTCATGTGGAATGTGCCTCCAAAGAAAAAGGATGGAAAAAAAGCATAGCAAGGTGAATGCTAAAATGATACAAATGACGGCCAAATATTTGACCATAGTGAAGCATTTTCCCCCGTCTCTCGCTTAGAAATTCGACTAATTATTTCATTGTTAGCTCAAAAAATTAGTGAAAAAATATTAAATGATAGCCGAATTGAGATTCTTATTGGAAATTTACAAGGCACATTCATGTTATGTTGTCAAAGGCTATGAACGATAGTTTACCGACTATCCAATAAGTTTTATTATATTTTATGGTGAATTTAATTATTAATTTTCTAATTAAAAATATCACCTCAAAAGTGTATTAATATTTCTAGCGTGTGTTGAAGCAATTTCAGCTGTATATCTAAGCTAAACTTAAAAGAACACAAAAATCTTTTACGACATCGATTGATCCATCCAAGTGTCAACCACTACCCTTCCTCCAAAAAATATCAAATTCCCAAGAGTTTCAAGCATTGATCGTTGGGGACAAGTGCCGACCATTATCGTTAATATAAAAGAAACATCGAAGTCCAGAAAGCTTCAGTTGTCGACCGTTAAAGAAATTCCCGAGAGTTTGAAGCATTGATCGTTAAAGAAAATGACGTGAAAGCTCCACCACAACTTCTACACATTCACTATTTTCACTTGATATTTTTTGTTTTAAAGTGTGAGTGAATGATTTGTAAAACTGTAATTCAGTCATTTGAGCGTTTCTTTTTTAGACAAATTGTGAGAAAGATGATGGGGTCCGAGAAGAGAGAATCAAGTGTAACGTATAATTGACACAAATATGTCATCTAAAGTTACTCTCGTCAAAGGAGAGGGGAAGAATCTTAGAGGGAAGACTTTAGAGTGTAGATGTAGATAAGATTGGTCGAACCGTATTAATAAATTGTGTATCTTTATATGTCTTATTTGATTATCGCTTTACTCACTGGAGATTAATCACTTTAATCACTTATGGTTTTATTAGTTTAAAATTTTCAAATGAAAAAAGTCAATTCATCCTTGAATAGTTGCATCAAAATATATATTGCAATTGTCACTATAGTTTGAGGATGCAATTGTCTCTAAAGTTGAAGGAGTAAATTAATGTATACCCAAGTTAAAATTGTTCTAATTGGACATGGTCAAATCTATATTGAATATTAGAAATTAAACTTATATATTGTTAATTGAGTTGCTAAACTCGTTGTGATTTAATATTAAATTTATATTTAGCCATAGGTCACAAAGGTTTATTTTTCATGTAATCTTAGTGTTTGCTTTTTAATTATTTTTTATATTAGCTTTAGTTATTTATTTTTAAATGAAAACATTAATTAATATTGATTTTAATCTTGTAGATTTCGTCGTGGTAAATAGTCATTGAGGTATTAACGTACATTATTCAAAAATAATAATATTACCATAAGTTAAAGAGTAACGAAATAGTTATTTTTTTTATTTTAGACGATGAAGTATTATTTAATGATTAGTGAGTTAAAAATAGTTATGAAATATAATTGATGTATTTAAAAATAAATGTATCTTAATTAAATTAAATGCAAATATTATCATTTTAAATGTAGTGAGTTTACAATAAAAATACATATAATAAGAAATTAAACTTAAAATTATTACAAGAAAAGAAGAATATAAATAACAAAATTTACATTAAATAACAAATAGAAAATAAAAGTGAACTCTATTTAATAGTGGTGAGACTCACAGAGTTGGGTTCGGTTATTTTTTAAAAAATAACCGATCTGGCGGGTTCGGGTTTAGAAATTTTTAACCCGAAGCGTATCCGATCAATTTTGATATCCGACTCATATCCGACGGGTTAAGTTCGGTTAAGATTCGGTTTTTTATTCGAGTTGGGCTGCGGGTTTAGAACGAGTTTGAAGTGGGTTTGGAGCGGGTTGCGTAAGCCACTCACCATATACATATCAATGATATGTAATTTGAATTAATTAGAGAGTTGTGTTTTATAACAACAAAATTATTCATATACATTTTAAGAGCTCAAAAGAAAAATTCTTACATCGACTAGACCTTAGGTTTAAACTGAACTATGCAGATCGAGCCTCTTTGGATCGGTTTCTGGTTTGGTCACAGTTTTGAAAATCAAAAACCGTGAAACCCTAAGCAAACCACGTAATAAATATAATCAATCTAAATCTAGTTAGTCCGACTCAATCCCGGTTAAAACCCGACAAACTTGAACTGCTCAAGAACCTAATGAAAAGTTTCACAACCAAACTAAAATACATTTAGATAAATTTATAATTTTATTATTTCAGTTTTTATAAAATCAAAATCGAACAATGAAAACTAGTTGAGTTTCAATTAAATTACCAGACTCAATACTCGAGTAAACTAGAAATGTACGACCTGATTCAAAACCAGGGTGAAAATAAACCAAAACAACTAATGCTTATTTATCTTATCTTGTGATTTATTCTAGGATTTCAAAAGTTTATTTTATAAAATTTTGAGTAAACAAATAATATTTTTACAAAAAACGGGTTGGGTCGGATTTTAGTAAAGTTAGCCGAAAACCGACCTACATAAATTCGATTAATCATGGGTCAAATTTCTTCGGATTTCAACAAAAAAATAATCATCTGATAACCAATCTAATCTTCGGGTTCGATTCAGCAACCAATCCAATTCCCAGCCCTACTATTTAAGGGGGTGGATTTCAGGTTGAGAGATAGGATGGCGGAGGATTTGAGACTGACAACAATGGCGGAAATCCAAGGGAAGATGATAATCGCCATGAAAGGCCATCCCGGCACCGGTAAATCTACCCTGGCTTCTTCCATAGCCTCGCTCTTCAAATTCCCTCTCCTCGACAAAGACGACATCAAAGACTGCACATCCTCTCTCCTCCCCCACTCCCATCTCTCTCTCCTAAACGATCTCTCCTACGACGCCGTCTTCCGCCTCGCCGCCACCCAGCTCCGCCTCGGCCTCAGCGTTCTCGTCGACTTCCCTCTCTCCCGCCGCTCCCACCTCGACCGACTCGTTCACCTCGCTTCCTCCGCCGGCGCCCGACTGCTGATTGTCGAGTGTCGGCCGCGGGACCAGGAGGAGTGGAGGCGGAGGCTCGAGAGCCGGGGATCGGACGGCCAAGCCAGCTGGCATAAGCCGGCGACCTGGCCGGAGATGGAGAAACTAATGGAAACTTACGGCGGTTCCACCGATTTCGACGTCGGTGATGTGCCAAAGCTGGTTGTGGACACGACTGCGCCGATGAGTGTAGAGGAGCAACTATCCAGTGTGGTCGAGTTCATTGCCTCTCACTGCGTATGTGGGGAGGCCGATCCTCCATCGGCAAATCACCTCTAGCCACGTGTCACTCTTCCATTCCTGTAAAAACACAAATGACCAATATTATCTGTCGTGATATTCATATTCTATTTCATTTATTTCTAGACCTTATTTAATTTAAAAATCATTAGAAAATAATTGAAATAAATTATTAATTTGGTTTAGTAAAATCAGCAAAAACTTAAACGGTCTTAAATTGCAAGCTACTAACACTTGCAAGCATCTATGCTCGAGATAGCATCTATGATTCTATTCTTCATTTACGGCCACACCAATGACTTTCTGTGTAACGTCTTCTAAATAAGAAAAGACCACTTGGTGTGTGCCTTCCGACGTGGAGGTGAAAACTCATGTTTTTTTACTAGTATCGTGCACACATAACAAACAATCCAATGAAAATAACGAGCTTGTTAAAAGTAATCGATAATGTAATGACTCGATCCCCAGGTCGTCGCTTACTGCTTTCCTTACTCACTGACGACCTGAGAACCGGACCGTTACAGACTTCTTACTTACTTACTTACTTACATTAGTAGAACAACTTGTTACTTTAATTTCTAAACTATCTTTAGTTTATAAAATAGTTAAAAAAGAAAAACCGTCAAATTGAAAAACATGCATTTCTTTGTAAATAACGATTTCAATTCTACTTTTTATAAGTAAAATACATTAGCATTTAATAATTTAAACATACAGCGGAAGAAAATAATTCAACTTAAGATACATTGATTTTCAAAACCTTTGTAATTCATCACTCCAAAATAATATATATAATTTAATTACATCTTCAAAACCTTCAAAACATTTTGAATTATGACTTTGTGTGTACTCATATATCACTCTTCATCGATCGTTACTCAATAACTGTATCATTTAGACACTTATCTGCTCTATTCTTTGATCAGTTATTTGCACTCATTTCTCCATTACATTTCATACATTGCAAAGCCTAAACTATGAGTCTAAAGCTCAATAAGTAGCATGACTATAAAAATGCATGAGTATGACTATGTTGTTGATAAAACAATGTACAATTTCATTCACGTTTCTTAGGTTTCATATCTTATTTATCTTTGGAAATATTACAGGATCTCAAGAACACTACTTTCCACCTATTTCAACATCTACTAGGCCCACTTACATTACTGCTTGGAGTGTTCAGACCTGCAATAACTATTTGCTTTACTATTATGATATTCAAGTGCTTAATTCATCGAAGATGAAACATAATTAGCGTCTCATACCACCAAATATATCTCGTTTATCTCCAACTAGGTTGTAAAACCATGCATGAAATTATTTCGTTGACATTTTGTAAAACTATGATGCATGACTATGTGACTATGTGACTATGAAACATTACTACATTACATCAAACATAATATGAAAATAAACATACATCATAATCTTTGCAATGCAATCTCACTTAATGGCTAAACAATCTTAATACTAACTTACCTTAGTAGCTAGCTTGAATTAATCTACTTGAGTCCATTTTTAATCCAATTGATGACCTAAACCTACATATCATTCAATGATAAGAAATCAGGTAACATGACCTGTTTATAGCATAAAGTCATAATTTACTATTTCAACTTCAAACAATTATAACTTCTTCTATAATAATTCATTTGTGATGCTACAAGTGTTAAATTGTTCCTTAAAGACTCTATTGTAACTTCTTAGAATACACTATTTTCAAAAAACTAACGTAACATAAAATGTCGACCGATGTTGACAATAGAGATGTTCATGGTCCGGATTGGTCCAGTTTTCTACAGAAAAAGTAACAGACCACAAAATTTTAGTTTTTAATATGAAGGACCAGAACTGGACCATAAAATGACCAGAACCGGACCATAAAATGATCAAAAATTTGGTATGATCCTGGTATTTCCCATTAAAAAAATAAAAATAAAATATTAAAAATATTTAATGCAAAATACCGAAATAACATAATTGCATAACATACTACAACCATTCAAAAATCCAATTTAAAGAACATCAGTGCATAGCATACTACAACCAATCCAAAATCAAAAGAACAACAATTAAAATAAAATAACAATGTCGAAAACTAAGAAATAAAATAACAAAGTCGTTAAAGTTGGAACTTTCAAATTTTCATCATGTATTAACTTCCATTGTCTTAAACATCTGCAAAGAATACAATTCATCATAAATAAAAAATATAGAGTCTAATACAATATTAATAAAATATAAAATGAAGAAAAAAAATCTAATAAATTAACGAAGGTGGATGTTCTCATTGGTCACTAATTCTAACAATATCAAGAACTAAAAAATGATAGAACAAGTTTGTCAATTTCGCAAGTCATTATCTCTTAGGCAAATTCCACTGGAAAACCCTTCACACCGAAACAAGCTCACAATTGCACGTTTTAAAGGAGGAATTCATAGCTGAAGATTACTAAAGATGTTTTAATTATTTACTATTATTTTAGTTAATTTAGTTTTTGTATTTAAATAAGGAAAGTTTATTTTTCTCAAATTAAGAAAGTTTTCTTTTATCATTAGCAAAGTTTCAAATTAGAAAAGCTTTTTTATTCTTATTTATTTCCTAATTAGTAATGTTTGTTTTATTCTATAAACATTATTTCCTATTCCGTGGTGTATATGTTTTGAAAGTCAGATGCATGAGTGCTTCAAGGGACGGGCCAAGCATGGGCTAGGGTGAGCGGGAAGGAGGAATGTGGAATTGAAGGAAGCGAACCAATGGACAAAGTCGCACTCATTTCTTCCAAGCATGGTAGACACGGTTCTTCGACGTTTGTTGCTTCATGCGGGACGTGTCATCCTAGGACACGAAGTCTAGAGAGCGGGTCATGGCTTGATGGTTAACGTCCTACAAGAATGTCTCCGTCAAGGTAGTTGAGATGAGCCTATCATGAAGTATCGCGTTCTATTACAGCACCAGAGTTTGCATTTAGTACACGTAAATTTGTGTACAATGATCGACAGAAAAGTCTTATATCATATTTCGTAGAAACACTCATCTGCAAGAAGGATTGAAACTATCTATTACAAAAGATCAACAATATGAGATGCCATATCATAACAATTTAAAAATTTTGGATCTTGACTACTCAATGTTCATTAAGTTTGAGAGTGTAATTCTTTAAATGTTTTTAACTTGTAATTATTTTATTATTCATTTGACAATGTTGGACAATTAGATATAATGCAGTGATATAAGTGTCAAATATACCGTGAATAAAATTTTGAAGGACATGTTATTTTTTCTTATAATAATAAATATTTGTTTTATTATATTAAATATTTGAATAACATATTTATGTTATATTATTAAATGTTTATTATAAATTTTTAATCTTATAATTAAAAAAACCTCTAACAAATTATTAAAAAATAAAATTATTTACTTATATTTGACCCGTTTGATTTGATTCTTTTAAATTTAATGGGCTCGAGTTGGAGAGAGAAAAAGGCATAGGAGAGAGAAAGTTGGAGAGAGATGCTAGACAGTTGGACTATAGTCGGACAGTCGGACTTACGTTATCGTCCTCTAGGGAGGTTTCTTATTACATATATGCCCTTTGTTTACTTTATTTACAATATTGCCATTTTTTTAATTTAAAGTATTTTTTTTAATTTAATATATGCCCTAATTTAAAGTGTTTTTTTTCCAATTTAATCACAATATTTTAACTTATAATTAATATACTTTTTTCGTTGAAATAAAATTCGATTTAGGTTTCGTGTAGCTGAGCATCCACATTTTTAAAGTAAATTCTTAAATAATAAAATTAATTTACTAACCACTTTGATTAATTAGTTAATTAGAGACTAAGTGGGATGGAAATGTATTGGAAGAAAAAAATACTATTATTAGTTAAATATTTTGTTCTTGTGAAAATTAAATTAAATAAATAAAAAATTAAAAAAATTCTTGTAATTTGTGAATTAAAATAATATTACTAAGGAAAGCAAAATTGACGTAATAGATTTTGATTTGATCTTATCCAATTCCAGATTAGACTGATGTGGTGTTCACCATTCCTTGTCACTTTATTTTCTGTAAAAATAAAAATAAAAAAATGACGAGGAATATTCTCTGTACGTTGAATTAAGAGCACTATTTGATCAATTAAATTAACATATAATAGTCAATCATTTTTCGCCCGCACGCAATAAAATAACTGCTGTTTCTTGAATCGAGGAAACTTTTGTCCGGTCGGGTTTGTAGGGACATAACTCAATTAATTTAGAGATAGTAGATTTGACTACAGAGGGTCACGATTTGAAATCTACGCTGTCACAGTGTGAGAGTCGTTACCTCTAATGTGAGGTAGTTCCTTGTGACAACAAGTAGTCAACGAGAGTTATAATCTTTTGGATGTAAAGGAAACTTTCAGCAGATTAATATAATTATAAATAATTAAAATACAAAATTAAGAGGTAAAATTGTGTAGTTGGGAAACATCGGGCACATTTTTTTCTTAACAATGAATATCTTAAATTTCAACGAAAACATCGACATTCATATTTATATGTTCTTATGATGTAAAATTTTCGACGATCCCTTCAGTGTTCAATAAAGAACAAAGGTTTTTATTAATTATATATCTGTCCAAGTCGAGAAAAAAACCAAAGTTGAAGCGTAGAAAACACATCTTTTTTGGTAAAAGGACGAGAAAATATTAGATTTGATTAAGATTTAAACTGAATTTTATTTGATTTTAGATTTTATTTGATTTACGGTTTTAGTTTTAATTTTACAGTTTTTTATTCTTATAAACTGACATCAATCTATAAATTATAAATTTTTAAAAATAAAAATTAATAAATTAAATAAATGGAAGTGAAATTTAGAGCTGAATTGAAATAAATTAAATACAAATAATTGTAATATACAAATGGAAGTGTTATTGGCTCATTTCTTGATACTGTATCAGTACTTCTTCACTCACCCTCTGGTCAAATTTGCGTCCCAGTTCACACAATATCCAGTCTCCACGCCTTGGCTGATCAGTTTCCTCAAGAACTCTCGCTTCGTGCGCATCTTATTTTCCACTTCAGAGCTTCATCCGTCGCAGGAATACCCGTAGACGGCGGCTCTTCCTCGAATCTAGTTTCAGACCGTCGTTTCGATCTGAAGCTCTTTTTGAATCTTGTTTTTGTCGTCTGTTCTTCTTCAAAATGTTACCGTGATGGGGATAGTGTAGTTTTGGAGCCTAGATTTTGGTTTTTGAGTTATCTGATCCGTACGTTGACCGGCTTATCCATTTCTATTTCAGCTACTGGAGTTTTTTCTTACCTCTTACTGTTTTTCAACAACTGGGTAGCGATTGTTCTTCCTTATTTGACTGGGGTTTCTTATTTTTTCAGAGTTATTAGTCTGTGTTTTCTGAACCTGTAAACCTTATTTCGAAACTCCATGGCTGATCTTCAATCTCTGGGAAAGCTCAGTGGGAACCTCGAAAGATTACTACTCGATGCAGATTACGACTACGCGGATGCTGAAATCGTTGTCGAGGGGATTCCAGTGGGCGTCCATCGATGCATTTTGGCCGCGAGGAGCGAGTTTTTTCACCAGCTTTTCAAATCAGCAACTAAAGTTTCGATCCAAGAAGGTCAACCAAGGTATCTGATGAGCGATTTGGTGCCGTACCGGGTCCGGAACGTTGGGTACGAGTCATTTAAGGTTTTTTTGACTTATCTTTACACTGGCAACATGAATCCGTCCCCGCCCGAAGTAGCAACTTGTGTTGAAGATGGGTGTGCCCATGATAATTGTGGATCCGCTATAACTTATGCTGTGGAATTACTCTATGTTTCCTCCACTTTTCAAGTCAAAGAGCTTGTTCTTCTTGTTCAGGTAAAGCTTCTTCTTATTCGATATGGTGGAAACTTCTTAAACAATTTGTGGGTTTCAATTTTCATGCATGGATTCTTAGACTAGCGTCGCTAAAGGATGACAAGTTTACAAATCAAACATGGGTTTGAAGCAACTTTTGAAACCCTTTGTCAAGTTTGTGATTCGGTTTTGGAAATTAGTTTTCAGAATCAGAGAAGTTTTCTATAAATACGAGTAAAAGCAGTTCAAGGGTTGGAAAATTAAGAGGATGATTAGCTTTGATTAATGTAATTAGTCTATTTCGGACAAGGTTTGTTGTGTTTAACGCTTTGTTTTGCAGCGCCATCTTCTTGGTTTCGTCGAGAAGGCTCTTGTGGAAGACATAATCCCAATTACAATTGCTGCCTTCCACTGCGAATTGAGCCTACTTCTCTCCCACTGCATCGAGCGAGTGGCCAGGTCGGATCTCGACGATATCGCCCTCGATAAGGAGCTTCCCGACCAAGTTTCGAACGAAATCAAAGCACTCCGTCTCAAATCTGGGAAAACCTCGAGCATCGTCGAAGATGTCAATCCGACACGTGAAAAGGCGATAAAAAAAATCCACAAGGCATTGGACACGGACGATGATGAACTTGTCAAGCAACTTCTTAGTGAATCTACCATCACATTGGATGATGCTTTTGCTCTACATTATGCGGCTGCCTATTGTGATCCGAAAGTGATAAAAAAGATCTCAAGTCTAGGCTTGGCTAATCTCAACCTAACAAACAACCGGGGCTACACGGTTCTCCACGTGGCTGCTAGACGGAAGGACTTGAAAGTTATATTGGCTCTGCTCGACAATGAAGCATCGCCTTTGGAAGTTACGAGAGATGGACAAACCGCGGTTTCCATTTGTCGCAGACAAACAAGGCCGAAGGATTACAGAGAGAAATCAAACGAAGATAGGTTATGCGTTGAAGTGTTGGAAAGGGAAATGGAAAGGAACTCGATTTCTCATGCAAAATTGATCGCTTCATTAGAGATTTTGGGCGATACCAATATAATGCTCAAGTATCTAGAAGACCGAGGTGCGTGCTAGTCTTTCGGTGTTCTTGAGAATGTGTTTCTCATCTTATGAATCACCGAGATTTATCTTGCTTGTTGTAGTTCGATTAGCGTTGAATTTGTTTCCTACGGAGGCGGAGACGGCGATGGCAAATGCCGATGCAGATTCATCAATGACGCACACTCAACCCGTCATTCCGAAAAAGGTCGGTCCGAGTGAAAGTCATTTGGTAAGGGTGCAAAGACTCGAGGAAAGAATGCACCGCCTATTGAAAACAGGTATTACAATTTATGGATAGATTGGAAATTTTAAATTAAAAATTAAAATTATTTTGATCATTTGTAACAGATCTACAAGCTATTTATTTCCTTTTCATTTTTTTGGATGTAAGTGGAAACAGGGCGGCGCTATTTTCCGCAGTGCTCGGACATGCTCGATAATTTGTTGCACGATGATCCAAATGAGCTTTATCTCCAAGAGGGTACTCAAGAAGACCAAGCAAGGAAGAAGTTACGCCTCATGGAAATCAAAGAGGACTATCGAAGAGCATTCAACAATGACATATCGGACGGACTGGGATCGTCACCGTCCTCGACTTCCCCGAAGAACAAGAAACGAAACAGAGTCAGGAAAAGATGAAACCTAACTTCTAATTTGTAGAAATGCAATCCGTTGTGCTTCAACGACTATAGTATTAAATATTTCTAGCGCATTTGCTAAATATGTAACATATATATTAGCAAAATTGGGATTAAGTTGATGGATTTGAAGCAGTGATTGATCGAAAGCTTCAAACAAAAAATAAGAATTGCATTGTCTCTGAAAGAGTCATTCGAAATAGATTTCTGTTATATTATGCTCTAAGTAGAGATACGTTTAATATAGTACAATATTGTGAAAATGCACGAGTTTTGGAATATGGTCATCCAAGAGGTAGTCTCTTAAGCTCGAAGAACTATTTGACTCTCTCATGACACATAAAATAGTCATGAGACCGAATGGGAAGCGAGATCTCAAGGAAAAGGAGATCGCTCAAAGAAAGATAATGCCCTTAAAACCTCATCAAGTCAAAGGGATGAATTTGAGGAGGAGGAGAACATGAAGCCTTGAAGCATATCATAAAATACTTTGGGAGATTCTTTGAAAAGAAGAAAGTGTCATAAAAGACTCAATTAGAAGAAGAAAAGATGCACAAAGTAAAGGAGTCCTAGTGATATGGATTCAGGAAAAGATGCCATTATAAACTGAGAGTCCTCGAGTCAAAAATGGGCAAAAAATATACAAACCGAAGGTCATCAAGAGTTAGGCATCGTAAAGCAAAAAAGCGATATCTTTCAAAGAAGAAGAAATAGTCAGCATGTGCTTCATAACTAAAGAATTTGAGATAAGTGTCTCTTTAACAATTCTGATTTCAATACTAGTAAAATTATAATGAATTACTAAAAATATTCAAAGAATTAGTTGTTAGTGAGCTTAAATTGAGAAAATTCAACTCTCCTTAATCGAAACATATGCGGGAGTTGATTAGTGAGCTTAAATGAAATATCTTATTGTCATTTTGGGTATCTTTGCATTTGATTGGTATGTATTAATTGATGTCTACTTGATCTTTGTATGTAGTTGGATTAAATGGATATTTTATTCTTTGGATAGTTGGATAACCCCTTAGGTTTGGAGTTGTTTTTTGTATATTTTCAAAGGGGTGAATTATTATTTTTTATCCTTTAAATTAGCTGAACTTGATTCAAAATCTTTATTAGATTATTTTGGATAGTAAGTAAGTATTTTTTTCCTTCTAAAATTTATTGAAGATTTCTTTGAATGTCATATTTTTAGGGATTACGCTGCATTCTATTTTTGATAATGACAAATGAGAAAAACGATGCATAACTTTCAAGAGAGGGACTTTGCATATATATTTTGGGCATGTATTTAAAGGGAGAGTTAAATGCATAAATAGTGATGGAGAACTTAATGCTTAAATATGCATATCATATGAGAGAGTATGTAATTTAAATAGAAATATTTCGATTAAATATGCATGTATTTGTCATAAAAAAAGGGAGGAAAATAAATTTTTATTATCTTTATGATGAATTTAATTGCATATGATTTTATTGGAAATATCATATAAAAATGATATTTAATATTTTTAACTTGTTTACTAATTATTTAGCATTTATATTAGCCAAATTAGGAGTTTTGGAGGTAAAAATGTCAAGTAAAAAAGGTTTAGGTTGACCGATTTGAAGCATGAGCCAACCAAAAATTTTAGACGAAAAACAACAATTGCATCGTCTCTAGAAGGGTCGACCAAAATGGATTTCTGATCGACCAAAAAATCTGAAGCAGCACTGGATAGGTCGAACAAAAAAGAATGGGTTGAACAAACTTTTGCCATTGAAAGAATCGGTCGACCACAAGGTGTATAGGTCGATCGAAATCCCCTCAACGACTGTATTCCAATGGCTACAAAATATAGCCACTTAGTTAATTAGAAATATAAAAATCATAAAAAAACTATTAAACATAAAATTACCTCATTTTTTAAGTTTAATTTCGATCCTAAGTATGATTGGAAGGGTATTCGTAGAAATTACGCATTTATGAATCTTTTATTGCCGGTTAGTTTTCTTTGGCTTCATCGATCCAAACCCTAGACTATTGGCTATGCATTACTCATTTTCAAATATCACATTATACTTTTAATTATATCAGTTAACACTTCAAAGTATGAGTTTTCTTTTAATTATCACATTAATTTTGAGAGCTTGATTAATAAGTTGAATTAACTTAAATTTATGACCTGAACTTCGAGTATCAATTAATAAATTAAAAGTTTAAGACCTTTGTTAAAAATATTTATATTTTGAAGGGTTGATTGATATAATTAAAATTTTAAATTATTAAAGTAAAAATTTATCCAAACGTCATTTTAATGGAAGTTGGGAGTAAATTAGACATTTAACTTTGGGGTACGGAATCTTNCTCTCTCTCTCTCTCTCTCTCTCTCTCTCTCTCTGGGTTGTGAAATTGATTGTTTGCGTCTTCCGTTTTTCTTCCTTCTGCCGGAATGTTTCTCCGACTGCTGAAACGACTCTTTCGCCGTTTTCTGTGTTTTTAAATGTTAGTTTTCTGTTTGTTCTTGTTTGGCTTTGGGTTGCTTATGTTTACTATTGCGATTAAATCTGCGACTAATTTGTTTCGCATTTCCATTCTTTGATCTTTTTTTGCGTGATTTTGGTGGGAATTTCGAAGTTATTTTTGGGCTTTTTGACTGAATTTTTTGGACTTTGATTTTCGTCCGGATGCGTGTTAGCTTCGGGAGGCGTTTGGAGTTAATTTCTTTCTGAACTTTAGTTTAGTTGTGATGACGGGTTTATGGATGATAACAGTTCAGAAATGGTGAAACTGATAAATGTTGCTTTAAAGTCTTTTCTGTTGGGGAAAAATCAAAAGTGCTAGTGAACTCCTGTTGCTTTAAAGCTATGGTTTAGCCTGTACCCAGGAGTATGTCATAGTCCAGATTATATGTTATCGACAATGTCAACTCAATCATTTGAAGATCAGGCTGGACAACTGTTGAAAAACTATCCATTATCCAATATTATATTCCATATGCTGCTATTTCAAACTGGCAAATTTAATCAATATTCTTAGGTTTATATTTAAGGGTATTTCAGGTATTAAAACTAGTTTACTTTTCCTATAAATAGAGCTCGTTATGGTTGTATTTCTCATCTTTGAATTGAATATGCATATGAATATGAATCCCTCTCCTAGAGAGCGTGTCATTTCCGAACTTTAGTTCGTGGGTAGCCCGAACGACACTCTAGCCGAAACGTGAGTAGCTGGAACGGTTAACGCCAGACCGTGAAGGTACTTTTTAATTTATTCATCGTTTATTGTTTCTTTTTTTAAGATAGAAGCATTCGCTTAGCATCACATACCATATAAATATCTTTTGGCATCTTATGTAATGAAGAAGTTAAAATAGACTACTTACAGTTCTAGGCCGGATGGTTTCCTTTTGAACTGAATTGAACTGTCCTTTACGTCAATCGATGATCATATCAATGTGAGGGTGTTTAATACGGCTCCCTTGGGTCACAATCGACACTATAGTCATCTCTGTTTAGGTCTTTAAATATCTCCACCTCTGCATTCTCTACCTAAAGAGCTTTCTGAAAAAAATGTAAACTGGCTTCTCTCTCTTACATCCTCTCTCATCATATGTTTTTCAGGTTTATGATTTTACCCATTTAATCAGCCTTCTTTGTTTTAAGAGTTATTCTAGTCTCTCTAGATTGCAGCGCGCCGAGTGGAATAACCGGTAAATGAATCATATCATATTTTTTCTAGTCTCTTCCCATATCAGTAACTAGAGTGTACTAAATTAAATATATTAATGCAGGGCATTTTCCACTGTGCGCAATTTTCATTACAGCTACATCTCTGTAAGCAGTGTTTTTGTCAGATCTCTTTTCGGATGACAAGTTTGCTGGTGTTCTTGTGTTTCAGAGTTCTTCAATTTCTACATTTGCTCTAGGGGTATGAACTGGGTCATATTATTATTCGACCTTTTCATTTTAAATGGAAAACACTACAATTCCTCGAATTTCTTTAACTGTTTGTGGAATTAACTTTGAGCAAGTGGCATTATCTTTGAACATGACTACAGCATCGGCCTCATATTGACTCATGATGTAACAGATTTCAATTGGTTACTTTGTGGCTGATCTTGGGATGATCTTTGGGTTCCATCCTGCATTAGGTGGCCTGGAGTATGTAAGTACAATCTTCTCTCTATTAATTGTGGCCTAGCCTGTTTATCACTTTGGTTTGCTGGGGGTATGGCTTTTGTTTCTTTCTTTTTTTTTTCTTGAGGAGTCTCTGCCCTTTTAATTGTACATGCCAGAAGATTCCTATCCTGAATTACTGTAGCTGATACAAATTCCGTCTTGGTGATACATCAATATCACAGGTGTTACATCACCTTCTTTCTGTGATAGCAATATGTTACTCACTGTTGACCAGTGAGGGGCAGCTTTAAACCTACACGGTTCTCATTTCTGAGACCACTACTGCTGGAGTGAATTTGCGATGGTAATTACCCATTAATTCTGTGACATAAACTATAATTTCCGAATGAGTTATTATTGTTTTTTGATCCACCGGCTTTTGATAATTCTTGTTTTGCAAAGGTACCTTGACGTAGCTGGAATGAAAAATAGCAAAGCTTACCTCATAAACGGGGTTGTAATATTCTTTGCATGGCTGGAGTTTTAATCCAATAAAAATTATCTTTTATGCACAAGTGATGAAGAAAGCTCGTTTTCTGATTTATCTGTATCGAATTTTGAATGTTCTGCAGATTGCCAGAATACTCTTGTTCGAATTTTGAAGAAAGATCGATGCTAATGATATTTTTTTCTGGTATTGGAATACTTTAACTAAATTATTATCTTTTTGCTATTATTCTCCAAATATACTATTCATTCTATTGTAATGGGTTCGATTACTACTTTAAATTGGCGCCGATAACACTTACATTTCTTTTGTTTGTTGAAGCGGAATTCAGAAACATTCTTTTCATGGCAAAAAAAAATTGGTTTTCTCAAATATCAGGTGAAGCTGATGCACAAATTTGGGCAGTGTCTTGTGTTTGGAGTTGCATCAGTGATTGCCATAATGAACTTGATATGGTTTGGAAAGATTTGCAAGGGGCTGAAGAAGACATTATCAAAGGGTGGACATGAGGAATAAAAGCAGTAAAAGATACAAAAATGCAGTAAAAAACATCTCTTTACTCAACCCGGAAAGCCCGTCGAACTGTTCATTCCAATGACGCCAGCAGAATACCAAAGAAAGAAAAGTGTCAATATGATGATCTAAGAAGGTAATTCTTATTCCATTGACTCATGTCTTCTTAAAATATTTAGTGATGTGTGAAATAATTATTGAGGCAACGAATATAGTAAATAATTATTTATAATTTTCTATATTAATTTTATTTTAATTTGATTAATCATTGGTTAACATTTCAAGGTAAATAATTATTGATGGTTTGGTTTTTGAATTTTTGGGTTTTAGGCAACTTCAAGTTGTTCTGTGCTGAAGTTTGATTTGTTTCGGTTTGGTTCAATTTAGTTGTGGATCTTCTCGAGATTCAAATGGAACCAAAGCAGATCTTATCGTTTGGTTTGATTTGGTTTGGTTTCTTGGTTCAAACCAAACTAATTTCTCGGTAAATGGCGTGACATTCGTTGCATGAATTTGGGTGCTCGACCAACAAAAATAAACGTGGATTCAACTTTTTATTAGATCATATAATACATGCTCGACCGAAAACCGAAGCCAAATTAAAAGTCCAAAAATGGAGATTTTCTACGTTTCGGTTTTGGTTTCGGATTAATGATCTGAATCCAACGTCAGCAACAGATCATCTTCTTCCTCTTGAATGCTGTCAGAGCTTGCGTTTGAATCCTGCAAATGGGTATATCACCGTCATCGAACACGTCCAGAAAACCCAACTCAATCATCAGTGAGAAGAAGTGGAAACCTGGTTCTGATCGAAGCAAGAAGTTAGCTTAGATGAAGAAGATCCATGGCTGTTCATGGAAGAGATTTCCTCGTTCAAATCTATTCTTGCGCGAACCCATTTTCCAATTCCAGTTTCTTCTTCTCTGCAACCATTGAACAGAAATACAGTGACGAAGAAGAAGATCGAACTTAAAGAAACCCTAATTGCAGTTTCTATCTTTGAAAGCAATTTTCTTCTATCAAACGAACCGGTGAGAAAAAGCGAGGGCTGAGTCATCGACTCCAAATCTTCTTTTCCGACTCAGTTGGTTCGTAGAAATGGCATTGCAGTGCTCCTTCGTGCTTCTGTGCATCTAAACTATTCATTGTGAATTAGAAAAGAAGAACCCTAAAAACATGCTTAATATTTATGATGGATTTTCTCTATTCTCGTTACAAATGAATGGTGATGTATGAATGTGAAAATAATACTATGGTTGTGTCAAAATCATAAAACTAAATGCTTATTACAAAAGTCGATAAAAGAAACACGAACGACATGTATCGCCCAATTCCTCAGTACTGTTAGAACAATATTGTTTACTTTATGTTAGAAGTTTCGTAATTTTATTCTTGATCAAAATTCAAAATGGATTTTGCATATGAGGAAGAGTGTCTCAATTTTAAATCAAAATGGGTCAAATTAATCAAAACTCGTTAGCACAGATATTGTTCGCTTTGTGCAAAAGGTTTCTCAACTTTATTCTTGATCAAAATTCAAAACGGGTTATGCGGATTAGGAAGAGTGTCTCACTCTTAATCCATACCCAGTATTAACTTTTAAAGTATATGAGACTTGGCACTTGGTTTCAGTCTCACACCGTGTACAATTTGAGTTGTGCATAAGACCACTCCCCGACCAATATAGAGAAGTCGGTATAATTCTTTCTCCCTCAGCAACAACGATCAACCGTGGAGTTAAATGTTTCACAAGTCTCATCGAAATGAAGTTGAACAAGCTTTCTAAAACTAAGTTGATGTAAAAAGGAGTTAATCAACCTTTCTAATCGCATCCCGAATTTTCTATCATTGCTTTCATCACTAAAATCTTGATTTTGACGTGAGAAGAATAACGAGTCGATCAAAATCGGTTTTACAAACATTGTCGGATCGCAATCTCAAGTAGTCTTGTATTATATGTGAGATCTCATTTTCAACTACTACGAGACATTTTCGGATAAAATCAATAAGAAGTCCTCATGCAATACAGATAAAATCAAGTAAAATACGACCAAAAGAGCTTAGTAGAAGCATTCAAAAAAGCTATTTACCGAATTCGTGTAATTTGCAACAACATATGAAGATCAAACCTAAAAAAGTCTTGATGATTGTCATCTCAATTGAGAATGGTACGCAAACTATGAGATTCAAGAAATTAGAACTTTAACCATGCTCTCTAAAACTTGCCATGAACTTCAAATCCATGTTCGGACGCAATGCAGACGAAGAAGATTTGAAAAGAATAATTCATTCTAACTCGATCAAAATACGATTAATTATCGACCCTTTTAGAAGCTACACAGCCTTAGGTGACAGAATCCATTAGTAATTATATCGCGTTTTCGCGCTCGAAAATTTCATGCAATTGGGATTAAAACAATCTAACGTGAAATTGTGAGAAGGGTTTGCGTTCCTAGAAAATATACCTGGAGATGGCTTTTCACATGAGAAATCTTCAGGCCATCAACACTCATCATCTGCAAAATCCGTTTGGGAGTTGCTTCTGCAGCAGAAAATTTCAAAAACCCATCAAAATTCACTGTTTTCTCGAACTACACGCCTCCAAATCTGATCAGTTTACGTCCATTTTAGAAGCTTTTATACCCTAGAAAACGAAACTCACCCACCACTCAAACTCTCTCTCTCTCTCTCTCTGGCAAGACACTCTAACTTTCTCTGTCTACAGCCCCAGAAAATGGAAGTGGGAAGCTTACTATCTCTTCCACCAAGGCTTTCAACAGCAGCTACGAACTGATGATGAAGCTCTCGAGTCCATCTTAGCCGGGGAAACGCCGACTTGTTATACTTTCTGGCGCCGGCCCTCTCTTCCGGCGGAAGAAATCTGGAAATATCCATGTCTGGCGAAGTAAAGCCAAGAACAGAAGCAGAAGAAGCCAGCAAAGGTGGGGATATATAGAAATGCCAAAACCTTCATTTTCGCCTGGTCCATCACCTTAGACTTTTTCACATAATTCCGTAAGGGAATTGTTAAAACACACTTTACATCCTTCAATTAATATTTTTTTTTGTATTTCTCCATTTTTTAATCCCATCAGCAATGTGCTATGCTACCTACCATTAGGGTGTATACGAGTCACTTTAATTTAATTTTATCTTGAAATAAAACTGTAATCAAAACTCACAATTTCAAAATTTTGAAAGCGGCCGTTCCAGTTTTATTTAATATTTAAAAAATTAAAATATAATAATAAAATATATATTTTTATNTTTGTAGGGTAAATTTCTCTACATCCACATTCATGATATCAAATGTTTGGGCCCACTTGATTTTACACAAAGATCACCACTCATAAACCACGGTTTGATCTCGTGATCAGGTTAATAATGGGTCCACCTGCATGCATGTTTAACCCTAGCAAATATGCAAAGACACGTCACCTAAAATTCTATTTTTTAGTTGATGGTACTAAATTACGATGATGAATCATTCTATACTAGGGCTGTACAAGGGCCAGTCTGGTCCGATTTTATCTCAAAATAAAACTAGAATAAGAATTCACGTTCTTAGATTTTTAGAACTTGTTCCGGTTTTAACCTGATTTTATTTTATATTTTAAAAAATTAAAATATTACAATAAAATAATTTTTTTATTATATTTAGATCGGATTTTAAGTAATTTGGTGAGTTTATAACCAATTTTAAGATTTATATTGGATTTTATTAGGGTTTGAGTTGGATTTTTAGACCCACGATCCCGATTCCAGTTTCATAGTTTTTTACTCTTAAAGACTATAAACGGCCCATAAATTATGATTTTTAAAAAATTAGAACAAAGACCAGATTAAAATTGGCAGTTTCGATCTACTTATTTCTATAATGCTGATATTTTCATCGTACAACATATACTTATATCTGCAATTTGTATCTCTATTTAATTTACGATTATTCAAATAATTAATCCTGAAAATACTTATTATGGCTTAACAAAGCCCTCACCGATTAAACTTACTAATTTATATTTTTCTGAAGCAGTGTTATTAGCATTTTTTTAATTTTTAAATCAAAATGAAAGAAATACCATCTTTTTTTCTTTTATAAAAAATATTGCTCGTTCATTTATATTTTATAAAAAAATAAGGTCTTAAAAATAGAAAGCTAACTACCCTTGAATTGAAATACATAGAATTAAATGTACTAGTAGAATATGGAAAAGGATGGAGTATTTGACATATAAAATAAATTAATTAATGTGGTTGGAATTAAAGAGAGTGGAGAAAGAATTGTTCTTCCAAGAATCTTGTGCTAAAATATAATAAATAAATAGATTAATTAAAATTAGAAGCACGTGTTATTTGAATTTGGGTAGGAAAATGTTGTGATAGTAACAAGTGGTTTGCATTTATTTTTCACATTTTTGTCGTGTTTTTTGATAACTTGTGTACATCTTTGTTCATTTTTCTTCTTCTTCTCGGTGTCTCGAATCGGCAAGCCTCGAAAGTTAGAGTTGTCGCATTAATTTTAATTTGTTATTCCAGATAGTTCTTCGTAGGATTCGTCTATTTTTTTTTTAATTTTCTTAGAGAGTTGAAGAACTCGTAATATTTTTCGAAACTAATTTCATATTTCTTGGACAGTGAAAAGGTTGCATGGTTTTCTTTCGAAAACACTTGACTCGCTCTTATACGATCTAAACTAGCATAAGGAAATTAACGATGATTTCTTTAAAAAATACACAGTTATGTATTGGACGGATGATCTTTTCTAAATTTCATAATTCACAAAGTCGCGTTTCTTACGACTCTATGTACAATAGTCAATGGAATGTAATGTGTATTATAATACACAAGAAAAGTATAGGCAGATAAATAAAATTACTATGACTATAGTTGTCGTAAATATTTTGAACTTTAAAAATCATCCGGTGATATTTTGAATTTAGCATAATTTTAATAAATACTGTGTCATTACATTTTAATAATGTATTTCAATTTAGTCAATACATTTTATCATCTTATTGTGAGAAAAATGTTTAAAGTATTATAATTTATGAAAAGTCAACAAGCTAAATAAACATGAAAATTTATTATTTTGGGTTCGTATTTTTTGTCAAGTTATTCAAATTAACCAAATTGATGATAATTAATAATCAAATTAACATGCAGTTTAAAATCGAAGCAAAGCGTGATGACATGTTGTGGTTAAAATTATAATAAATTTAAAGATATTGATTGATAACTTTTAAAGTTTGAGATGTCTACTGCAATTATATATATAGTTCAAGGGATAGATAAATAAATTACCCTTATTTTTTGTTTTTAATAAAAATAAAAGTGTAATCCTACTACCATGATGATCATGCATGAGAAATTTTCTCTCAAACAGTACTTAATTCTTCTTTTCTTTTTAACAAATAAATATCACTTCTTATCATCATTAATTAGCTCTAAGCTTCTTATTTTGTTTTGATTTCATTAACTAATCACATTTATTTATTATTATATTTTATAGTATATAAATAAATAAATGAGGAAAATAATCATTACTCTTACTATTAGTCTTTACGACCATAGACTTGTAAATTGAGATTCTAAGAACCTAACTTAAAAATAAAGTATCAATATACCATGACAAGGGAGTAGTCCATCGAAATCTAATCTTATTTAGCATAAAAAAGCAAAAATGTCATCTAAATATGACAATACATGCAAATAAGCCACCAAACTTCAGAAAGAGCAAATAAGTTACAGGAGAACATTTGTGTCTCGCACTCACCCACAAAACCGACATTCATCTTATTTTTAGAGGCAGATGATCGGCGTGTCGGTGGTGAGGATGGACATATTGCCCTTGCGTGAATAGGGAGCGAACGTTCCTACCACCTCACGAGCTTTCGCACTCATATTTAATTACATAACCTATCTCTTAAATATGTATTTAATTACATTATTTATTTTGGGGTATAAAAAATTTTAAATGTTTTAAATCGTAACATGGGGAGACTAATTATACCTCTACCAAACATTTATTCTAATAGGACTATTAGGAAATTGATTAGCAAGTTGATTACTTGTAATCACTTCAAATTCTCATAAACTTTGTTCTTTGTCTTCAACATAGATAAGTGGGGTTTGTATTATTAGTTAGTTTAAGATTATCTTCTTGTCATACACTCTTATCATACTTATTGGCATGTCACCGCGTGATTGATTCAATTCGAATATATTTAATAAATAAAAATAAAAATAAATATTTAATATTTGAATTGATTCAATCACACAGCAACATATGAAGAGGTATGGCTAAAAGATAATCCTAAACTTACTCTTCCATTATTGCAATACTCAAGTACAAATGGCGAACGAGCCGAGCCGAGCTTGAAAGAACTCAGTTCATTGATGTAGGATCAAGATTAAACCTAAGAGAGTGTGATTTGGATTCTAGCTTTTTTGTGATTTTTATAATTATAATTTTCTAAGTGATTAATTTGATAAATTAAAGAGAATAACAACTAATTTAGTAACGCAGTTCGGCCCAACTTTTGTCTATGCCCACACTCCAAAGCCGCACCTTACAGATTCATCTATTTCTCCACCAAGAAAATAATTGTTGACTTTCGAGTGTCAATCAAACATTACAATGACTCTTCTTTTCGAGGGGGTCACTCTTACTACACTGGACTATTCTTTTCGAATGATTAACCTAAGGTCCAATTTTAGCTTCAATGTTGAGCTTGAATGTTGGTCAACCTAAGGTCCAATTTTAGCTGACCGAATCTTTGCTAATGTAAATGTCAAATACTTAATAAATATGTTAGAAATATTAAATATCATTTTCATAGGGTAATTCTAATAAAATCATGAACGATTAAATTTATAATAAAAATAATAAAAACTTATTCTCTACTCAATAAGTCAACAATCTCTTTTTTTACGATAATAATATATGCATATTTTATTAATATATTTCTAACTCAATGACACACTCACTCATACGATATGTATCTTAAAACATTAAACTCTCTCGCATCATGTATGCAGTTAACTCCTCTTTTAAATATATGCCTAAATAAAATCATGCAAATTCACTCCTTCATAACTTCTGCATCATTCTTTCCCTTTGACACTATCAAAAATAAAATGGGCGGAGTAATTTCAAACTTAAGAGGCTATCTAACAATTCAAAAAGAATATATTCATTTAATCCTCGATGCAAAATTTAAGTAGATACAAATTAAAAAATATCAATGAAAAGCAAGGATACCAAATTCAACAATAGCTTATTAAGCAACTCATGCATACATCTTGACTATGCAGAGTCAAATTTTTCTCAAAATTTAAACGAGATCGCTTTCAAACTGCATATATAGTCAAGTGACCTTCCTAGGTAGTCAAATCTTTTTGGGACATTGAGAGTAAATTTTTGTTGCTTTCGGAACCCACACTTTAATCACACTTGATTTTTTTGTATTTAAGTTCAAAGAACAATTAAATAATTTATGTACAATATAATTTCACCTAAAGAAAGTATCAAATTTAATGAAGAATGTTTCATGCGACTTTTTTTTTTTTTTTTTTTCCATTTAGGCTCTTATTTGATCGTATTTGATACCCGCCTTGTCAAAGGTCACATTTTGACTACCTAAAAGCATATCTAAATTTTTCTCTATTTGCAAATTTAATAACAATGTTATTCAATCTATCATTTTGTTTTTGCAAATCAATCAATTTATTATCAAAGAAAATATCAAAGATAGCATGTTTTTCAACCAAATCGAGATTAATATTTTTCAAGTTACTAATCTCACTCTCCAAAGATGAGCACAATTTAGCATGATTTTGAATCAAATCTAAATTCTCCTTTTTTCAATTTCTTATATTTAATACAAAGGAGATCAAAATTACCAACCAAGCAATTCACTATCATTATCATCAACATCAGAATCACCCGAAGAAAGGCTTACCTTGATATCATTTGTCATTAGACAAGCTTCTTCGATTTCGATGGAACTAGCTTCTCCGTTAGCATTCAAATCTTAAATATTTAATTTAATACATTTGTCATAAATAAATTCAAGTAAATGTCAAATATCAAAAGCAGTATCAACGAAATTGCACTCTTTCAAATTTATCTTTACTCGGAGTGCGATGTAATATATTAATTACTTTTGAATTTTAAATTCTATTTTTTATCTAAATTATCCAAATCTCTAAGCGATTTATGCTTACTAAATTCATTTTCAATTATGCACCAAATATTAAAATCTATAGTTTGGGTGAATATTCTCGCTTTCCAATATGCATAATCACAACCATAAAAAATGGGGGTCTTTCGATAAATTGCCCCTCAACGTACGGACTATTCAAATTAAACTCCATTGTTCACAAAAGATAACATAATCTAAACAATTATGCACAACAGTTACAAAAATATTAATTATTACAAATATATCAAAAACCACGATCAAAAGCAATTAACCACTCTCTAATATCAATTGTAGGATCAAAACTAAACCTAACACGGGCGATGATTAAAGTTTACTAGCTTTTTCGTGATTTTTATAAATCTAGTTCCTAAGTGATTAATACGATAAATTATAGAGAATAGAAAAAGAAATACGACCGATTTGTCAATGGGGTTTGGCCAAACCAATGTCTACGTCTGCGCTCTAAGGTCGCACTTTGAATATTCATCTATTTCTATACCGAGAAAACTGTGATTGACTTTCGGGTGTCAATCAAACCTTACAGTGACTCTTCTTTTTGAAGGATGTCACTCTTACTTTACTTGACTATTTTTTTCGAAAGGTGTCACCCTTATTTCATAATTTTTGCTCAGAAAATAACAATGCTCAAGATAATCGAATTACATTTTTACCATAATCGCTCACTCACACGGCCTAGCTCCGTGTGTGAGTAGAAAATTTGACAGCACTTTCACGCCTTTTTCTTGGCCAAATTCTTAGCTTCTTTGTGTTTCCTTCTTCTATTTATAGATTTGATATTCTATTGAGTTTCGCTTGACTTAAGGTACAATTTCAGTTAGCCGAATCATTGTTTCTAGCCATTGGGAAGTAGCCATTGGGATCGAAACTTCGGTCGTAGGACTTCGGTCGACTATTTCTCTTTTGATCGACCCTTTCAGTAGGAGATTCATATTTTTAGCCAATCAGAACTCTATTTTGGTCAACCCTTCTAGAGACGAGCAAATCTTGATTTTCACCTGAAGCTTTTAGTCGACCCCTACTTCAAATTGGTCGATTTAAATTTTTGTGACTTGATATTTTTACCTCTAAGACTCTCTATGCTGTTAATCTAAATGTCAAATACTTAATAAATATGTTAAAAATATATCCTTTTTAGAGGATATTTTTAATAAAATTATAAATAATTAAATTTATCATAAAAAATAATAAAAACTTACTACATACTCAATAAGTCAACAATCGAGTCTCTTGAGCTTAATGTGTCGAGTCTAACAAGCTTGGTCTAATCAGCTGAGCCTAATGATTTTTTTGATAAAATTTCTACCCAAGCCGACTCACGAGTCACGAGCCTAATGATGCGAGCCTAACAAGCCAGACGAATTAAGTATTCTAATGAACCTGATTATATATACATATATATAGTTTTATTATTATTTTATTTTAAATATCATATGATTAAAACAACATAAAAAATTAGTGGAATAGTTGTGAAGTTTTGCAGCCCTAATCCTATGCTCGAGTAATTAATTACCGTTACAATTTTATCCCAAAAGAAATTATGTAATTTAATATATATTTAAGAGTTATGTTATGCAATTAAATACAGAATGTCCACGACCGCATGAGGGTAGGACTATCTCGCCATCAACATGCTAATTGTGTGCCTCCGACCAAACTAAAGGCAGATGGCGACACTTACATGTAGACCTCCTTGTGTCAATGGGTGCGACACATAGACGTTTGCCATTGACCTATTTGTTATTTCATAAGCTCATTGATTCATTTTCTTGTATTGTCGTACTTAGATGGTATTTTTGTTCTTTCCCAATAATTGAATTGCAATTGAATTTCTAAACAAACATCAACCGACCTTACTTATAGTTGCACGATAAAATCAGAGAATCGAGAAATATGACAAAGAAGTATCGGTTTGTAAGAGATAAAAAAGGAAATAAGCTTAGAAATATCTGTAGCCAAATATCCTACTCTTCCATGTTATACACATCGTGTGTAGTAGCCATATAATTGATTAATTATAAGATATAGGACAATTCTAGTTGATAACTCAAGATTACCAATTTACACCGGTAATGAGGGTATTTGTAGCGATAATTTGAATTTATTTTCTTGCCATGAAAATATTATATTTGATATAATATTAACGAATACCTTACTGCTATGAATTTGGTAAATATTCTGTCAATTTCTATAACATTCAAGCTTACACTTCTTTTCTCCGCACCGCTTCAATCGATTTAGATAAAAAATTTGTTGTAGAAACAAAACAAACAAGGACAATGAAGAGAAATTAAACATAAAGTTGAAATTTAACTAAACAAGTTACAAATAATAACAAAATCTTGTGTTAAATCATAAAGTTTTAAATGTAAAAATATAAATTAAGATATTTGTTTTAAACTCATACTTCAATAGGTCTAAATAGTAGATATTTATCATAAATTTTTAATTATTTTTTAATTATATTTCATTACTTGACTTTAAAATTCATANTTTGTGAATGATATCGATTTAATATCTATTATATTTTAGTGTGCAACTTTTAGAATTTTTTCAATAAGGATCCTCATATTTTTTTTCATTTGGATACCTCTACCGATGATCAAATAGAATAAATTGAGCATACTAGTCCTGCATTTTCAATTAATCAATCATCGGCACAAGCATGCACTATTCAGCTAAATTTAAAAAAAATTAAAACGTCAGATATTTTGAGATATTTTAAAATAAAACAAATTGTTATAGGTAGAAAATTAGAAACTAGGTTACAAGGTAAACATCATACAAAAATTACGCATACTAATTAACTAGTAATACTATTGGTAGAAACTATAAAAATTTCATTTGACGAGCAAATAAGTAGTACACAACTATAATTGAATGCTAGTGGTAGTGATAATTTTGCATATTCACATGATAAATTAAGAAAATATCTTACAAAATTTGTAGCATAACACGAGATACCTCTATCGATGATCGATAGCGAGCTACACAAAAAATTTATTAAACAATGTATTCATTCAAATTTTCAACGAATTTTCCTCATAATACATTAAGAGGTGACATGATTAAAATGTTTGACAACATGAAATCTCAATTAATAAGTTTATTTGCAAATACACTTACTAAATCTATTTGCATTATTTCTGACTTGTGGAGTGCACTTAATTATGTGGATATTCACAATAAAGAAATCATAATATTTTTTATTTAACTATCACTTCTCATCAGTAAAATGTGAAGCAACGAATATACATTCGAGTGCAAAGTCGTAGTACGGTTTATCGATATATTATATGTATTTTACAAGAATATTCTATCAAATATATAAATTATAGTATTTACTTTAGATAGTGTTTCTGCTAATAATACTTGTATTTATTAATTTAGGACATTATTTAACTCGGATAATATTCAATCTTCTCTTTTTCACATACGATGCATTTGTCATATTCTAAATTTAATTGTTAAAAATAACATGTAATTTATTTTCTCAAATAAGATGCTATTCGAAATATAATTTCTTATATTAAGCCATCAAATACTGGAAAACAATAATATAAAGAATCTAATATGAAACTAAGAAAATTGAAAACGGATGTATCAACTATGTGGAACTCGACTTATTTAATGGTAGAAAATGTTAAACTGCATTAGTTTGTTATTTGTGCATATATTAATAAAAAAACAAATGATTTTAACTTTAGATCAAAGTAATTGTAATATTATTAATTTAGTTCTTGAATTTTTCAAACTAGTTTTTGATACTACTAAAGAATATTCATAAATTTATTGACTCACTGCGTTGTGTTCTTCCATTTTTTGTAAATTTAACGAGTACTTTTAAAAAATATAAACAAGTAAATGAATTTTTTGATACACTTAATAATATAGAAACTAAATTTAAAAAATATTGATTTGATGTACCTAATATTTTCTTCTTTAAATCCGTGATGCGTCCTCGATTTAAAATAAAATGAGGTAAAAATTAATGCTTGATACAATTTTTAGTAATTTAGATATTAGTACGCAATCAAACTCTTTTCAACTAAGGAACAATCTTGCTATGTTATTTTCTTATAATCAAAGTAAAGATTTTAATTTTAGTCGTTCTTCCTCATACTCCCATATCTCTTCGAGATCTAGTGGTTGTCCTCTTTTGAACATTGCCTACATTTCATTGATAACATAAATACATAAATAATAGTGATGTTTTATTTATGATTCGCAAAAAAAATAAACTCGATTATTATTTAAAAATGCTCCATAAAACTCAATGATAATTTTGATATACTTGATGATAGTTTTGAAAATATTGAGCTCGTTTGACTCTGCTCATTCAGGCTTAGCTGACTGGACTTGTTTGAGTTCGACATGCTCGGTTGAAAACCTCGACGAGCCAGACGATTTTGAGCTTAGCTCGCTTAAGCCGACTTGAATGTCATACATATTCGACTCTTCGAATCAAATATTTTTTTTTATCAAAATTCAATCTGAACCACACGTCTCACCCCGATGTGACATTATTATCTTAATTTTAATAAAAATAATGTTAGATTTATTTTTTTATCATATTATTTTGTTATTATACATGCTAACATATTAAGTTATTTAAAATATATTTAATAATATTATATTTATTGTATTAATTATTATTTCACATGTTTTTGGGTAAAATAAAAAAATTATAAATAAAAATTACCTTCCCTTAGTATAAATTATATTTTGACATATGAAACAGCGTCGTTTTTGTTGAAGTCCGTCCCGCCTCTCCTAACCCTACCCCTCGCATTCTTCCACTTCTCTCTCTCGTCTGATTGGCGATTCTTCTGGTGCTTCTTGCGTACTTTCGATGAAGTGATCAAAGCGTTTGTGAATTCAGGTGCTCGAGGTCATTTTCATGGCAATAGGGAGGGTGAAGATTACTGATTTAGCTCCCTCCGAAGGCGTTCCATCTGATTCTTACAAACTATCAGTCACTACTCTATCGCAATCCTTAACTCAATATTCTGCCGCGATTATTCAGTTTCCTGCAAAAGATGGAGCGCTTTTGAGATCTGGCCTTGATTCTGCTCGTCTATTTTTTCATCAAAGAGCACCTTATCAAACGCCGGATATGATCCACAGCAATGACTCTCGGGAGTGGTGCAGAACTTCTGGATACTACACTGACGCTCACCTATGGCAAGAGATTTACGACTATAGACCAGGTTTAACTCCGATGGTGCCTAGTAGTGGAATGGATTTGCCTCTCCCTCCAGCAGGTTTGCCTGACATATTTTCTCTATTTGGGAAGGCTGCTAGAGATATATTGGATGCTGTTAGCTACTATTTGAATTTGCGCAGCTCTCCTTTCATTGAGATACTTGATAGTGTTCCACTGAGGGGTCAGGAAATATCTTCATCAGTATTGTCCGTTTGCTGCCACGCTAGGCCGTCCTTTCATGGAGGACAGCACCATAGTTTAGCTCCTCATGAAGATGGTCAGTTAGTTTTATATCCCGATCACGAGCAAGAAGTCGATAAAAGCTTTGTGACTTTTGTAAAGCCTGATAAGGCAGGACTACAAATACGAGATTTTAATGGAAGGTGGATTCTTGTGGACGGAGATCTTGGTCCTCAGGAAGCCATTGTTTACCCTGGACTGGCTCTATATCAAGCTACTGCAGGGTATGTAAATCCTGCTTTACACAGAAATGAAATTAACACTATGCAAAGTAACATATATGGAAGATGCTCTTTGGCTTTCAAACTTATGCCTAAGTCTACGACCAGTCTGAGCTGTTCAGAAATGAGAGCAGCTGGTCATGGAGTCGAGGCCCAGTTTCAGCTTCCAGTCCCAGTAGACGACTTTATGCAGAGGTCACACCCGATGGAGCAGCTTTTTAATAATCGGCAGAGTCTGCAGAATTTCAGTTTCCCCACTCCCCAAGATGGTAAGCAATTTTGGCATTTAATTATATAGTTACTGTGATATATATTTCGTATGCGAATGAAAAGTATGATGGCGTTGGTATTGTTTTGGAACTTATCCTTACCAGGTCTCTTAGTGCCCCTCCTCCTCTACTTAAAAGGGGGAAATATAGACATGAACTAAAATAATGACAAACGAAAGTCTTGCTTGGACTATACATTGGTTGTTGTGGATCATTTTTAGTTCTTTGTTGTTTTCCCACTTATACTCGCTTGTTTCATGAAAATTAGTGTAACTTGTTTTAGCATCTCTTATACATTTTGAAGAAATGTTTTTGACTGTTTGATCACCTTATGTGAAATTTATCTATATCCTTTGACAGACTATACATTTTGGTGGCACTAAAAATTTACGCCCTAGATATTTCTCTATCCTAAATCTTAGTGAAGGAAAAAACTGATGTAGAAAACAAAAGTAGCATACACAAATAATTTCAAAGCCATTTGTATCGATCTTGATGGAAAGGAACTGGATTCCTCTTCATTCAACTAAACACAAATTATGTTTCTTATCAGATTTACTCTAGCTAACACAAAAAACAATAATGATGACTAGTAAAAAATTGACGATGCAGTGAAGAGATGGCATTTTATGATTCTGCAGGTTAGACATTTGTTTGTCTAGAAAATTTGGAATTAGGATATGCAACTGGTGTGCCTGGCTATATTAGTTTGCATGTGGACAGTTCTTCATAGACTTGTTGATTTCTTAGGGTTAAGTCAGGTTAAAATGATCTTGATGTGGACATAGTGAGGTTTTATGGCTGACAGTTTTTTATGTTTTAATAACTGATTAGTTTTAGTTAGCTGAACCCTCTATCCTGTTACAAAATAGAAATTACTCATCCTGGTGTTATACTGGATGAAGAATTGTTTTAGAATTGATCTAGAACATCTTGATCAGGCTGCTTCCTTTCATAGACTGTGTAGCCCCCTTAGTGAGAAGCTTTTAACAACAGGTCATTGGATCGATGAAATGCTGGTACAGGACCTATAAAGATGAGGAGGCGAAAGATTAGTTCAAATAGCAAGCCTTTGCCCCCGTCTAAGAGATTAAGGCTTGAGGCACAGAAAGTTCTTAAGGAGAGGGTTCAGGATATGGCAGACAAAAAGGGTATCAAGCTGAGATTCTGTAATCTGAAGGAATGTGAGAGTCACATCCATTCCCCAGAAAGTCCATGTGCCAGTATAAGGATGGAAATTGGATGGCCTCCTGGAGTGCCGTTTGTTCACCCTCATGATTTGCCTAACAAGGCAAAGCTTGGTTTTCTTGAAGCCTATGAGCCTGGTTGGACAGCTAGCCATGATATGGAGTTGAGTCTAACTGAATCTGGACAAGCTGGTCAGCAGTCAGCCAACTGTAAGAGTAACTCTAATTTCATCCAAATATGAAGTTTTCTCTATTTTTTCTTTCTGCTTAGTATTATATATGTACAATCGTGCATCTGATTTTTCTTTTGCTCAATTTTGCATCTGAGCCAAACTCCATTTT
>QAOC01041863.1:120263-147463 GCA_003255005.1 Begonia fuchsioides | reverse complement strand
CTCTCTCCATTCTGTTTCGCACAATCCGCCGTCATCATTGAGCTTCGATTTTCTGTTTCGCGATGCCCCGTCGATTGCCCAGCCAAATAAACCTTGCACAAAAGGACAAAAAGACACGTAAATAGCTTCTGGAAATATAATAAAATACCCAAGAAAAACAGCATCTAATTCATTAAAAATCACGTGCTAAACCCGTGCACATCTGCTATAGCACATTTCACAGCAAGCATATTTTTCTTTACTTCTAGTCAATTTTTGCTTACAATTAATCAAGATTCAAGGCTGTAAATAAGCCCATTTCGGGACTTATCACATATACACTTATATTTTAAGAAAGTACAATAAAAAAAATAATTTAGAATTTTCCTTTTCTCCCATGTTGTCTCGTTCGCCAGAAGCTAGTTGTTATTCAACATGCCGCAAAGAAATTTGAAGCAAAAATGAACGAAAGGTCTTCAAAAAATTGGTAGAAGATGAACATCTTTTGTTGAAAAGTAGAGATCTTTTGTACTCAAAAGGCAAAATTTCTCGCCTCCATGACCCTCACACCCCGGCCCGACAGTTTGTGAGAGGGTTAAATCACAGTGACTTAACGGCCCGAGATAGGAGGCCTTTCCCTGATATCCTAAAGAGCTACTTCAACATTGGGGGTAACAACTCTCACACTAGGACAACGCATGCGTCGAACCTAGGCTCTTGTACTTAATCTACGATCTCTAAACCAACTGAAATATGTCTGTGCGTGCAAAGTAGAGATCTTTTATTCTCTTGGATGGAGACCTTTGTTCATACGGTAAAAGATTCTGTACAACTAACAATATTTGATTATGTGAAATTAGCATTTTCTTATGTTTTCTGCAGATGAGGAAAAGAACTTATATTTGACCGGCTAATTCTCAATTTACTTTATTAACATACTTTTTTAACATATCTTCTGATGTATCGACTGATCACAACTCGACACGTCATAAAAAAATAAACCTAGCATTACTCATTAAAAGTAGCTATAGAAAGTCGGTTGCTTTGGCAATTCCAGAAACACGATATCAAACACCCCAAAAAAAACAAGTGTTTGCATTGGAATCAGGTTTAATTATCGCATAGTTTTCATCACAATTGCGATAAAAAGTTAGAAATAGCATCTAGAGTTGCTCACTAAAAAAGTGACCATGCCTATCATTAACAGCTAAATTTAAGACCTGATCATATTCCTGGCGTAATATATCATTCTATATTGACTGCAAAATTACAAGTTTATACAAGCTATCCAAACTACATCCAATTTCCATGCAAGAATTTGTATTTTAAACAGCAAATTACTCACTGGCTAATAGTCATCTTCAATTCTGATCCCGGCATTCTTGTCCCAGTCCTCTGGTGGTGCTACATCTGCCATTATCTTCTCTTGTCCGCGCCAAAGAATCTATTATGACATTTAAACATGGAAAAATTAGCATTTACAGACGAGTTGGAGGAAAGAATAGCATTTACCTTGTCAATAACTCCAAATTCTTTTGCTTTTGTTGCATCCATATAAAATGGTCTTCTCATCACATTTGCAACTGTCTCCAGTGACTGGAAAATATACAGATTATATTATAATTTTTTTGAGCCAGAACAAAGAAGAATTTCTGGGTTTTGGCCACTCACATTTCCAGTGTGCTTCGATAGTAATTTTACAAGAGTATCTCTGTTTGCTATTACCTGCAAAAGGAATTTACAGCTTTAAGCCTCCCATTAATCCCTGACTATAAATTTGAAACTTCTTTAATTGCATATTTTTCATATGTGGATCTCAAGAAAACACTAGGTATTACATATAAGATACAACGTTTTATACTTTTATCATGCAACGTTTTCAGAATTAGTTAATAGATCACATGAAATGAAGCGAACCTCTTTGGCTCGTATAAGAACGTCACTAGCAGGCATCAAGCCGGAAGATGGGACACGAGGTTGTTGAATCATAGCTGAAATGAAAAAGAAGATTAACACTTAATGAAAGAAAATAAATCTACCAGACTCGATCTTCAAGGGGTTCAGCCTACATAAAAACAGAGTATGATATTCCTGCTGACTGAAACAAAATTTTAACCACTGCGAAGAAAGTGGCTATAATTTCAAAATAGTCAAGGATAGACTTCATTTTAGAAGTTCTCTCCGATTGGAAAACGATTCCTACAGATTGATTGTTTGGTTCCATCTCAAATGCAATCTTCTTTGATATAATATGAAAGATATAAAAATAAAGTCAGAGTTTGTATTTATGCACAAAAGACTAAACAGACCAATTTCATCATACCTTTGGCATGAGGCATCATAAATCTTTGACCCTTAGTTCCAGCAGCAAGTAATAGACAAGCTTGACCAATAGCAGCTCCTACAGCAACTGTATGTATCTACAGAAAAATGAGGGCATACAGTTTAGTAATTTTCATTATAATTCCTTTATACTTTATCCCAACTGTCACTGATTGATTAAGGGGTAACTATTTTGTCCAAAATACATTTCCATTTTCTCAACTACCTTCATGCATCATTCAAAACACAGATATTGGTGCAAATATTTCTAAGTTCCAAGTTTTTTCAAGAAACACTGTAGGCAAAAGGTATGTGTATGTTAAAAAAAAAGCAAAGGGCAATCCTTGATTCTTTGTCATAAACCATGCGAACCTGATTCATTAGCTATCTTGTTTCTAATGAAACCAAAGTACATGGCATTTCAGAGCACGAAAAAGCAGGAAGAAAAACTTCACGTGGGTGCTTCAGCAAAAATATAAATCCAATGAACGATTATATTTAATTCCCAGTATCTCTCTAATCTTCATCACTAGCATTCCATTATCTCAAAATAAAAAGGTACGATGCCTCACAGAGACTTTGAAGAGAGAAGCTTACCTCATTTTTCAGTTGCCTCATTGCATCATATATAGCAAACCCCTCAGTCTCCATTCCTACCTAAATACAAAAGATTTTCAATTAATTAGAAAAAATCTTTTCTTATTCCAAATTCATAGTAGACGACACCGATCCACATATTCTCACACAACTACCACACAAGTAAGCATTTTTACATAAAGTTCCTTTTTACTTTTTTCTAAATGCTAGAGATAATACATGTATACAGAAGAAAATACCAGAAACCAAATAAACCTCAGCATGGACAACTATATGCCAGGCCATATTGTGTACGGGTAATACACATTATTTTTGTCAAGTCTGTCTCTAATTTTAATTTTTCTTTATCCATTTTGCTGGTTCACTTTGCGTAACAAACATCGAAATAGTGTTTTTGGTAATGAAATTTAATATCATATTCAAGACTTAGTTATCCAAGTTTCTTGTGTTTCATTCACTGAAACTCATACTTGCAGAGGTATAACCCAATGGAATTTAAGCTCAAGACAACGTTCTCTTCTATCTAAGGTCTAAAGGGAGAAAATTCACTGCCCACGATACAATACAATATTATACATGGTGGGAATTCATGGCTGTTACTATGAGTGAATAAATATACAACTTTGGCCAATCTGTGCATCAGATAATACCTCTATGCTACGAAAACACTTCAAAATGACCAGCTTTGTTAATATTTTGCAACTTATCTTGAAATTAAACAGAAAGCTTACCGTTTCACCATCATCACGGGTGGTTCCAGTAGAGTTTATGTAAAGATATATAGGCTGTTTAGGATCCATCCATTGTAGATACATCAATTCTGCAACGATAAGCTCTGTGACAGCTGGAACCAACTACATTTGAAAATGAAACAGTGGAAAATTAACAGGATGACAGTTTACCAAGACAATGGGTGAATGAAAATTTCCAAAGCTTGGATGTCAAAGTTTTCAGGATTCTTCCCCGTTCCCAGTTACTTTCTTCAGAAAAAGGCTAAAAAATGAACGTATCAAATCAAGAACTTACTGGCATTCCTATGTAAACAATTCTGCCATGGAGTAATAGGGAAGGTAAGTTGGGTGGAGGTCGCCTTGGCCTATGCTCATTGTATGAAACTGATCTTTCCACCTAAAACAAGCAATTGCACCACTAGATGACTAACCACGAAAACTTAAAACACGACGCAACAATACCAGCTGAAGCAGATTGTGTTACTCGCTCAAATTCTTGGATAATCTAATATGAACCAGAGTTCACATGCCAGTTCGCTACAAGCATGAGTTATGAAACGAAATTGCAAAGCTATTTGCACACAAGATAAAATCAAATAAGAGCAAATACGAATAGAGTTCCATACTTGGGCGGGGGTAGCCATGAGCGTAGGAGCATCGAACAAATCCAAGAAGGGGGGAGTATCGGAATTGGAAGGCCGGCTGAGAAGCGTATCTGGGGAAGTAGCAGCGATAGATGCGAGCTTAGAAAGAAACGGGTCCTTGGGGTTTAATGAGGGCGTTGGAAACTTTGCTTTGTTGTAGGCTCGAATAAAACAAATGTTTCTGGAGCTCATTCTTCTGCTAGAAAATGGCGATGAAGATGCAGAAGATGGAGTTGAGATGGGCATAGGAACCAGCAAAGTGGTCGCCATAGCTCGCCAATTTGGGTTCTATCTGCTAGGTTGCTGGTTATTCGCTGGAAACAAAGAAATGAACAAGGAAAGGGCGCTGGATGATGTAGGGCTGGGCGTAGGATCGGATTAGATCGGATTGGATCGGCAACAATCCGATCTAATCCGATCCTATGCGGATCGGCTCCAAAACTCCATCTGAATCCGATCCGATCCGAAGTTATTTGAAGTTATCGGATCGGATCAGATCGGATTGTTCATGAAGCAGACTCTGCGGAGGATCCTCTGTTTTCCCTGCAATCCGAGAACTTAATCTAAAATATTTCATCCAAGATTCAAACTATCATCTAATATTCCAGACATACAACATAATCCAAAAATTTTGAAATGTATTCGTAATCTAAAACAATTCATCCATAATTCATTATGATTCAAAACTATCCATAATCTACATACATCAATAATCCAAAACGATAATGTTTCATTCAAAACCAAAAGTCCAGAAACCATACAAAATAATCATACCATACAAAATAATCATAATCCGTCGTTCAATAATCGGCTCAACGTCTCCCCCGGTTGCATTCTCCGTAATTTCTACAAAAACACATAAAACATATTTATTAATATAACATCAATAAACAACAATGTTAATAAATAACCTGTAGTTGAAATATACCTTCGTCAATCATTTTGTAATGTTCTAATACCTCCGACAAAAATGAAGTTTCAGATTCAGAACGGATCCAACTCTGAGTGCATATAAGGGTCTCCACTGTTTTTGGTAATAGAGAAGTGCAGAATGAGTCAATAACGCGACCACCACAACTGAAAGCTGACTCCGACGACACTGTAAAAATCGGAACAATTAACACATCTTTCGCTATCCGACTCAAAATTGGAAATTTATGGGAATTCAATTTCCACCATAGTAAAAGGTCTAGAGTATCAGAAAATTCTTCTACAGCATCGTGTAGGTAGACGTCAAGTTCCGACCTACTAATTCTGGACTCCGTAAAAGATGACCCGACGTATAATCTAGAAAATAAATGATCTTTTAGTAGTGGTGCACTAACATTGGACGAACTCGATGGTTCGTCACTTGAAACCTTATACTCACTGTAAAGTCGGCGCAAAAGAACATTCACTTCGTCATAATATTCACGCCCCCTTGACAACGACCTGCGCGAAGGTAAAACTAACTCGGGCCGGAGATATGCGCACCACTTTCTAAATCCTTCTTTTTCAACTATTCTCATCGAGAGTTCATCAGTTATAATCATGCTCGCCAGTACTTCACGCACTTCTGCTTGCGTAAAAGATGATACAGAAGACGAGCTTGTTTCTCCTTTAAGCTGCGTAAAAGGCAATTTCTTCTGTAATTGATCTGTGGCCAACCAATACTTGTTGCAACTCTTCAAATGTTTTGTCATATTTGAACTTCCCGCCTTCTTCGTATGACATGCATATTTTTTGCCACAATGGTTGAAGCTAGCTCTCGGATCCTCCGGATCACATCCATCAACCAATGTGAAATGATCCCAACATGCAGCCCTCAACGCTCTTTTTCTTGGATTAGCGGCAGACTGAGTAGGATCGGTAGTTGTAACAGGAGTTGTAGATGTTGATTGTATTGTTGTGTCGATAGTTGCAGAAGTTGTACTTTCCATTCTGCAAAAAAACATCCAAACCAAATTTAAAATTCTCAAATAACTTAGTCCAAAAAAAATTCTAGAATATTTGACATTATTTCTAAGGTATAAAGGTATAAAAGGATTTGCACTAAACATAAAGTCTCGGGTTTCTTACTATATAATTATATTTCACATATTCACAATGTAACAAACCATGATTCATTGATTTGCATTTTGCACTCACTGGATCCGACCCAATCGGCAACAATCCGATCGGATTTGCAGGACGCCCACTTTGCAGTTTGCACTAAACCAATTCGACGGGCTAAATGCCTAAATAACTAAATATATCCACTGTTTTTCCTAACTCACAAATGAAGATACTCACAAGTCACAAATCACAAATCCGAGAGGGCTTGCGTCGGGTTGGAGACTATCATAATTCATAGGTTCATACTCAATTCATAAATCCGAATCATCAAATTGTTAAGACTATCATAGGTTCATACCTTACGAAATACGAATCACAAAGCTCGGGTTGGAGTTCGTCGGGGTTCGTCGGTTCATGGCGTTAGTCGGGTTCGTCGTCCGCCTCTCGGGTTCGTCGCGGGGTTCGCCGGGGTTCGTCGCGAGGTTTGTCGGCTTCGTCGTCGAGGTTTGGACTTCGGCGTCGATCGTCGGGGACTCGGGATTTCAGAAGGGCGGAGGGTTACGACTTACGAATTTGGGGATTTCGGTTTTGCAATTATAAAGTATAGTCAATCCGAATGTCGGATTGGATCGGATCGCATTGAATCCGATAACGATCCGATCCGATAAGAAATCCGATTGTCGGATCGAAACTCTCATTTGCCGACCGAATACCCTTGTCCGATCCGATCCGATCCGATCCGATCCGATCCAACCCGATCGGATTGTCGGATTGGGTCGGATCCGCCCACCCCTAGATGATTCTATTACGTTGTATTTTTATTTCACTAATTTCGTAGGAACTAAATAATTAAGGTCAATGTTAAATCCGACATTGAGCTTCGGGTCATCAAGCACATGAACCCTAAAAAATTGAAAAAGACAATCTTGCCACTTACGGACTAGGAATGGAAAAAATCGACCCAAACCGATGAACTCGCAGGAGGTCCATCTTGGTCATTTCCAATCAAAATCGTAAAATTTGAAAACCAAAAACTAAAGTCTGATCTTATTTTTTTACAAAATCAGATCAGACCAAACCATGTAATTCCTAATTAAAATTACTAATTAATAATGTGATAAATAATACTGGTAAATTTTCTCATACTATAGTTAGTACTCTTTGTGAGTTATGACCATTTTTAATCTATTTTTTTGTTGATAAGTATACAAACTTATATTAAATATTATGTATTTTGTTTGATTTGCATATTATTAAATTTTATTGATATTTAGTTTGTTTTATTGTATTTTAACGAAAAAAGCCAAGATTGGATCGAACTAGACCATAACTTTAGATCTAGTCCTGGTCTGGTCTCGGTCATGGTCTCAAAATTTTGAAACTGAAATATGTTAAGTAACTCTTATTTTTTTCAAAATTAGATTTGACCAGACTACGTCTGTCCTTATTACGGACGATTGTAGGATGGTTCTGACATTTGCTTCGGCAATCCTCTCACCGTCGAAGTAAGGTCGGTTAAATAAATTTTAATCTTTTCAAAAAAATTATTAATTTTCATAATTTTTTTGACAAATATTATTAGAATGATTTGAAATTTTAAATACACATTCAGACTATTATAAGACGATAGACTATAAAAATTTTCTTGAATTTTCAACATTTCAATGATTTATCACAATTTTTCTATTGTAAAAATAAAATAATTTATAAAAATACTCTGCCATTCAAAAATTATGAAAATTCCAAGACGAATTTTCATAATATTTTTTTTTAATATGAAAAAAAAAATCTATACCTACATCCAGGGGTGGGCATCGAGTGTTATCGGATCGGATTGAGGCAAATTCAATCTGATCCGATAACAATCAAATCAACAATTTTGATCTGATCAGATTCGGATGCATGTGTCATCCAAATCCGAATCCGATCTGAATCCGATTAAAGAAATCGGATCGGATCAGATTGGATTTTTAAAAATCTATAATTTGGAAATTTCTCTGTAAAAACCTGTAATTCGCGACGCGATCCGATGAGGGTATCGACGGCCGGCTGGCTCCTCCGTCGATTTCTCCTCTGTTCTTCGTCGTTTTTAACGAATCCACTCATTTACAATTACAATTACAGAAATAATTTACAAATCGAAAGTCAAATCTCCATACTTATTTATATCTTCGTTTCTGTTCTTTGCGGCCGTCGTCGGAGACTCGGAGTCTAGGAACAGAGGGTCGGCGAGGCGGCTCGGCTTCGTCGTCGAAGTAGCAGAGTCGAGAAATTGAGACGGGTGATTTTTGGATTCTAAAATCGGAGTCGAGGATGCTAAATGATTTAGGGTTTCGACTTTCGACTTTCGGCCGATTTGAATTAAGCAATCCGACTTTCGGATTGGATCGGATTGGCTGTCAGATTTGGCTTCGAATCCGATCCGAAAGTCGGATCAAATAAAAAACTCATCTACTGAATACCTGGTCCGATCCGACCGAATCCGATCGGATTGGATCGGATCGTCGGATCTGACCGGATCCACCCACCCCTACTGCTGCATCCTATCCCTGATCTAAGGCTTTTCTGCATAATTGATTCAGCTGCGGCCGTTCTCAAGAGAATAAGTTGTCTTTTTTTAAGTGAATCCTTGTTGGCTCCAAATATTACATGTTTCTACCGAGCAACTACATCATCGTGGAAATGTGAATCGTACACGAAAATAAACAACAGTGAATCCTTGTTGGCTCGAGATCCTCGCTCATGTGATAACAATTGAATAGATATCGTTGCTATAGTATAGAGGCAAGTTTTGCTCTTATTGATGTATCGATTGAGGATCCGTAGTAGAAATGTCGATCCCCGACTCCCCGACTCCTTATTAGCATGAGCTTTTATGTGTTTCTCTTTTAAAAAAAAATGAAACTAGCCCAGCCTAGAGCTCTCTAGCTAGGATCAAGGAGATTTTATCTTGCTCACACGGGCATAGCTCAGTTGGCTCAGAGATGATAGATTTAGTATAAAGAGCCTAGGTTCGACGTATGCGCTGTCCTGGTGGAGGAGTTGTTACCCCCAATGTTGGGGTAGCTCCTTGGAACATCAAGTTAAGGCCTCCTATCTCTGGGCCGCTGAGTCATCGTGGTTAACCCATCACATGCTGTCGAGCCGGGGTGTGGGGGCCCTGGGAGCGAGGAATTTCGCCTTTTGATATAAAGGAGATTTTATCTTGACGATGAAAAGAATTTGAAATTTGTTTTTATTAAATTACTAATGTTTTCAAAACTTTAAATGATTTTTACTCTTGAATTTCCGTTTCTTTCTAACATATTTTTATTAGGGTTAAAAACCCAAAAAAGAATGAGTTCTTGGTAAATAGCCCAGAAAATACTTGAGTTTTTAAATAATCTTTTTAGGTTATTCGAACGTCTGAAGAGAATTTTTTTAAAAAATTCTCATTTTTAATAAACTTAACTAGGAAAATCTTATCGGAATGACTTGAAATTTTTACCATATAACTTAAAATTTTTACCATATATTTACAACAATAAAAGATACTAACTTGCAAAGTTTCAAATTTGTGCGATATACTATAATTTTAGGAATGTATAAAATAAAAAAATTAGTTAAGAAGTGATAATCAATTGTACCATTATTGAAAATTTATGAGTTGTACCGATATAATAAATTTGTGAAAAAAATTTGAAGAATTTTTATTGACGCACAAAATTTTAACTGAATTTGTTTTTGTATGCATTAAAAAAATTATAGTAAATTGTATAATAGCTGAAAATTCACAAAACTTTTTGCAATATTGTCTTACAATATTATAAATATGTGACAAATTTTTCAAGAATTGTTATGGACGTACAAAATTTTAACTCAATTTATTTGTTTATGTATTCAAAATATTATAGTAAACTGTACAAATGTCGAAAAGATTTGAAACTTTGCAAGTTAGTTTCTTTTATTATTGTAAATATATGGTAAGAATTTCAAGTTATTCCAATAAGATTTGCGTAGTCAAATAAATTAAAAATAATTTTTTTTTAAAAAAATCTCATCAGACGTTTGAAGGAAGGTGATCGGACGCACCAACATCTTCAGACGTCCAAAGAACTAAAAGAAAGTTTTTTAAAAACTTATGCCTTTTGGACTATTTACCGAAAATTTCATCCTTTTTTGGGTTTACACTATATATCATCTTGTAACCATGTCTTTGATTGGACTTGTTTAAGTCTAGTTAGGTTAGGCCCTAACCTTCAGGGTTAAAGATATTTTTTTGCTGCATTTCAAATTTAAATAATTAATTCTTTTGTATATCTCTTTACTTATTATTGTATGATTAAATTAATTTAAATATATTTAATAAATAAAAATAAAAATAATTATTTATTATTTAAATTAATATAATCAGACGATGACAAATCATTAAATATAACAAGAGAATAATTCTAGATTAAATTATAATAATTCCTGCAAGTTTTAAAATGAAAAGAAATGGACAAATGGTCATCCTCATCATGATTAAATTCAGAATGCAATTAGCAGCTCAAGCACCCCAACAAGTTTCATTGATTTATTGGCTGAAGGAGGTTTCTATGTTCATCCAGCTTGATTTGTGGTTTGATTCTGCAAAATTCAACTAGTAACATTGTGAAGCACCAACATACTAAATCTTCAATTCAGAGTTTTCTAACAAGGATGATGATCCACCATAATACAAACACTTCTCCAGCATGTATGTAAATAGCACTATTCTTCAAACATTAAACAATGAAAATGAAAAAAACAAATTTGTTCCCTTCCATGGAACAGATGATAGAACCTCATAACCACACCCTGGACGAACAACGATTTGTATACCCTTAATGGACAGATAAATCACCATTGGAAACCAAAGGGGCCGATTCCTGGCTGCCATTTCCAAACACCTTGGAGATCTTCTCGGTCGGCACTAATGGCAGATAGGAAGAAACTCTGTACCCCTTCTCGACTGTGAGTTGCACAGTGTTGTTATATTTCTCCGTGCAGAAGGCTGCAGTTGGCACAACCACTTGAGCGACTCGGGGGAAAAGAGGGAGCTGGTTCATTTTTTTCCAAGCAGAAGCAGCACATTCCTCTGCTTTGGGTTCATATTTGGAATAGAGTCCCTTTGCAGCGGGCTCATATTTTGTGTAAACAGATTTGGCTAATCCTGAAGCTGAGTCCAGAATACCCGCTCTCCGGACTTCAGCTGCCACTGCCCTTGCTACTTCTGGTGATTTTTGAGCAGCTGATATTGCCTGGGTAGATACTTGCTTGAGTGAAGAGGGCACCCGGCGATCAAGCTCGGTTACAGACACATCAATCTGCCATAAAAAATAATAATTTCAATTTCAAATACATCTCGAAACAAAACAGTTCAAGAATACGATCCTGTTGTTCTCTAGCATAAAAAAATAAGAATAAATCAGCAAAAGGCAATGAATATAAATATCAGTAACGAGGATCGGAAAATACATCGAACGCCAGCCATATGCCCGGCTCCACTCCTAAAATTTCATGCATATTCCATAGGCAATAAATGAAGGATAATCCATGTTCAATAATCTATCCATTGGTTACAACAACGATACAACGAAATTTACCCAAAAGTTTTTCAAATAAAAATGAATTAAAATCCAGAACCCCTATTTTTCAATTTCAATGATTAAATGAACAAATGAAAGAAAATGAAAATTAACATGAAACGATGCCGTAGACAAGAAAGGAATGAGATGAACCTTGCGATCGACGAACTTGAGGACCTCCGTCGGAACGTCATGGAACTTATCATAAACAGGTCCAACCACGGTCTTTACAGTACCTTCAACGGTCTCAACGCCAGGCTTAAGAGGACCAGACTTGTCCTTGGCATAACCATAAACGTTGGAGAAGCAGATCACCGCATGAATCATAGCAGTTTGAACGAATTCCAAGTACTTGAGCCTCTCCTGCTCTTCCTCCGCAGACTTTATTCAAACAACACGATAGACAAATCAGCAAACCGATTGCACAGAGAAGGGAAAAACACATAACGTACAGATAATCAAACAGATTGCACAGAGAAAGGAAAAAATCAGCAGAGATCCATAAACAACAAAAAAAATTGACAGAGAAGAGAAAATCGGCAGAGGATCCAAAACATACCATCTCCGGCTGCAGTCTGGTATCAGATTCGGCCATAGCTACCAAAGAAGGACGCTCTCAATCGATGTAATGAGGAAAATGACGTTAAAGTAGGGGAAGGAGAGGAAAGACGAGAATATATAGGCGTGCGAAGGCGGTAAGGATACGCGCCGAAATTGACGGTGGGAATGGACGGCTAGTGTGGATTGAGAGAGAGAGAAGGGGGTAGCGGCGCGTAGAGGGAGAACTTCGCGGTTAAGTTATTTAGGGGGGAAGAAGAACGTCTAAGTCTAGATTCTTCTCCCAGTCGTCTACCGTTGACGGTTACGAAGATGTGAAATTACGAGACAATCTTTGACACGTCATCATTTATTATCAACCACAATTCCAAGTGATTTGTTTAAATCACCTTTTTACCCCTTACTCTAGTTAGGTTAGCCGGATAATTTTAGATTTAGATTATTATATTATTTTCATCAAAAAGTGATTTGAGGTAAAAAATATAATAAATAATATAAATTTTAATACATTAGTCATATTATAATCAAACCTATTAACATTTGACATACAGTTTTACTTTTTTAATTAATTTCTTAATTGTGCATTTAATTGAATTGTGAAAAGATAATTTTATAGTTATATTTTGATTCGTGATTTATTAAATTATACAATGAATATATTAAACTATTATTTATATTTAATACATTAACTGCAATTTTAATAACTAATCATAATTCTATATGTCAGCATTCATAATAAAAACAAATGATAAGAAAGTGACGCTAACATTATTCAACATCAATATTTCTTATTTCTTCATAAATTTTAAATTTAATCAATTAACTGACTCGATCCGACAAGTCGATGCTTGTAAAATTAAATCTGAGCTCAATGCAATTGTATATTCGGTCCGAACTAAATTTCATGTAAAATTTCAGATTAATTTCAATTTTTATTCGCATTAATTTTTTTAAAACTAAAAATCAATTAAATCCAACCTAAATAGTTGGTGGGACAGCAGAGGCCCGTGGAAAGCCTCATGGTCATGGACAACTTGAAATGCATAGTGACCCAAAGCATTGCCTTGTCAGCCCACACGAGGCATTGTCTGCGGAGAGTTCACTTAGCTCAGCCGGATAGCTCCAAGGCACGGAGATTGTGCAATTATTCCAAACAAGGCTTACATAAAGAGAGGTAAAGCAAAGGACAGTAGCTCAACGGAACACAGCCAAAATACAAAGAGAGAGCGCTTCGGGGAGGAGGCTCTATTGCCCATATCACAAACACCAAAGAAAGCGGTGGAAAACGCAGCGAAACAGTAAAGAGCTAAGCTAATATACATGATGAAAACGACCAATAATACTACATTTTACTTATCAAACATCGAGTTTTCAGCATCGTTTACCCAACTCGAGACTTTTCCACATGCCCCTTTCAACAGGTCTTCTCCACCAGTTTTCCAAAAGAACACGGAAGCCATGGCCAGACAATAGCAATAGGTCTCTTTTTCTCCCGTTTTTCTTTTTAGTAATTCATCTTCTCATCGCGGGTGGGTGCGGCTCACAGTCAAAGAGGATGATAGGGCACATAGCCTAAGATACCGGTCACGTTGGACACAATATCATTACACCTCGTCAAGAGGCTAAGCATCTGCTGAGAAATATCGACACTAGTGACAGCCGACGAAGAGGGCGGCAGTGGAGGGGGCTGAGGGTTGTGATTGGGTGCGTTTCTAGGTGCCACTTTTGAGATCGGATTACCCTGTGTAACTTTCGCAAATTGAGGAAGGGGGAGAAGAGGAGGCAATTGAGATGGCGGAGGAATAACCTTTTGGAAGTTCTTACTATTAATAACCATTGGAACAGACGAAAAAGATGCACCACCATCCGCAAAACTAGCACTGTTGTTGAAGCTATTCCTATTACTGCTTTCTTCCTCACCCAACATGAATTTTACACGAGTTCCTTTAGTACTAGCACCCCCGGTGCTTACCTGCCCGGACGGTTCTTCGGCGGTTGGTTTTTTCAGACAAGACTTGAGCTGGACAGGTGGCACCAATATAGCACCCCCGGATGCCGGCCGTTGGAGGGCCGATCCGTCTTTAACCCTGGGAGTGTCACTAGGATTATCATCTCCCACGCCTTTGATAGAATCCAACATATCTCGAAGTTGATACCTCACCGCCACATTGCCAAATAAGGAATTGTTTCCCAATGCGTATTTATACGCAGCTTGAGCATCGGCTTTGTGAAGGAACACTACGCGGCACGTGAATGACTTCCAAAATACTCGGAGACCGGATTGGTCAATCGGACCAAACCGGGCAAACCTAGCCTTTAGCTCGGCAAGAGAGGGAAGTGACGTTTGGGGAGGAAACCTCATAACCAGCGTCATTGGATCGACGGTCCTCGCCGAAGGATCTGTCTTCTTCGTATAAAACTGTTTGACTAATTTTTGAGATGGAGCCACTGCCGATTCTCTTCCCTCCATTTTCTGGGTTTCGGAAATTTTCTCTGTCGGCTTTTTTTCAGCAGCTAAGGCTTTTATGTCGTTGATCTTCTTCATCCGCTTTGCAGAGACTTCCCCTTGACGATCAGACGGTGGGCGTTTCTGACCCACTTTGGTGGGGTCATCTCGCCTAATCAAGGGCTTTAGAGGTTTTGCAGATGTGGCATCTCTTACAAGCTCACCTGACTGTTTAACTCCACGAATGTCGCCTGTCTCATTCTCTATCAGTGCTGCAGTCACAATCGAACTTTTCTTAAAAACAAGAGATCGAAATCGCAAAAAGAACTGCCTTACGAGTGGTACGCAATTTCTTTCGAACCCATGAAAAGGATTGAGTGCAAGGGACTGTAAATCACTCAATAACTGAGGGAGCTCGTACTCAATATTTCTCTCTGATCCAATGTACTGAGACAAGTTACTGGGCGAACCACCTAAGACGACCTTCCCTGCCCCTTTTTTAGCTAATTCCCCATCTTTTCCCACTGATAAAAACTTCTGGGAATGATCAATATATGATTCTGAGGCAGTTATTTTTTTCTTTTTCTTTATCTTTTTCTCCCACATAACTGAATTGTCAGAGATCATGTCACCGGCTGGCCTTTTCAGTACTTTAACCTTTTTGACTCCTCCAATGGAACTCATTGCATCAAAATCTGCAACAGAAGGATCGGAAATACGAGCGCCGTTGTGAGCTTTACTTGATACATGATAACCTTCAAGCCTCTTTGACACACTTGATTCAGATTTTTGAATCATTTCATATGGTCTAGACATCGCTGGAGTTTTAATATGTTTAAAATCTGATCCAACTTCACCTCCCTGTTGCTCAGATTGTAACATACCTTGCGTCGCATTAAAGAAATATCCCTTTCCTGACCAATCAGCTTGATCAGTCATGTTCGGTCCAATAATTCGGCCTCTTTCCAAATTTTCTTTTGTTTCCTCCTTTGCATCTATAGGATTACTTTGGTCGGTGAGATTATTGTAAATTGACATCTGCTCAACTTTTGAAGCTCCTTTGCTAGATGCGTCTAGAAACAAGCCTGCACCATCTCCACTGATAAATCTACTCTGTTCGATTTTAGGTGAAATGTGAAGCCTAGTGGAGATGTCTGGAGTTCTCTTCTGCAATACATAATCATCAGATCCGACATCAAAGGAACCATCCATGCCAGACCAATGGGCTGCCATACTTGCTTGCCGATGGATAAATGGAACACTATTTAAATTGTTTGGATCGTCTCGCCTCTTGAACAGGTATCCATCTTTCTTAGAATGTTCCTTCATTTTTAATGGCTTTGAAGCGATCTTTGTACCACCCAAAGCCTCAGCAATCACCAAGGGACCACTCAAAGGAGCTGCCAAAAGCAAAGATCCATCACAACCGGGTGAATACATATATGAATGGAAGCAACATTCTACACAAAATTGAAAGCCATAAACAAAACATGAAAATCATATTAATGTCTTTATAGTTTATTCAGCAAGAAAATTTGATAAAATACAACATTTCGCTTAATTCTGAAAGCTACAACTTCTCTAATTACAGTTATTACATAAGACACGTCAGAAAAAAAGAGTAAATGGACGCTACAAATATGATGTGAAAATAGCCATTTTAAGAGTCATTGTATTATTTCCAAAAACCAAAAACCAAAATCACTTCATTTCTCTTCCCAAATATTCTCATCGCCAAGTAAACTTCATAGTGATAGTATGTCACACTCTTGCTGCAGTAGAACTGAAGCATGGTCAAGCTCAACCAGATACAAGAAAACATGAGACTCAATGAGTACTGCAAAAAAATAATAAATATGTAATGCCGGGAAAATAATACCTCGTGAGGGCATTTTGAGTGGCTGGCTAGTAGCAGCAGATGGATCTCGAGTGAGGCGAGCCTGAGGTGCCCCAAATGCCTGAGCATATGTCTCATCAAACTCTTCAAAAACAGCCTTGCGATAAGCAAATATACTAGCTTTATTACTAATGAAGTCCATTGTTTCTTGATGGCTACCATTAGGTGCCAATGCTAATTTCTTGACAAATGAGATGGTGTCACTTGGTTTAAAACTCTCTCTTGCCTTTCTGATCTGATCCCAAGAATAAAATCCTCCTGCTTCAAAATCAGGCACACCAACAGCAACGTAGCCATGGACATTTGTAAGCTGAAAATTGTGTGGATTCCGACATTTACAAGCCAAACCAAGAGAACGCCTCCTGCTTGCCTCATCAACAGCTTCTTCTACAGCCTTCACGAAAGTCCTCAAATTTGTCTGTCGAGATTTCTCAGAAAAATTGCTATCAAAGGGGATAAGCTCAGCGGGGTCAAACCAACCATAACTACTATCACCAAAGAAAGCAACCAGCATGTGACCCTCCCTCCTGGTTCTACGAACAGAATGAGATCCAAATGCGTCGTTAAATATCTGACCAGGCCACCATGGGTGCGACTTAACCTTTCCCCAGATTAAATCCCCAGCTTCAAATCCATATCTCAACGCTCTTGACGTTGCTGCTTCACTAATGGCACCACTTTTCTCGTTTGAAACATAATCATCGAATTCAGATAACAAGGGGTTGAGCTCGGAAGCAGTACCTCTCACTACTTCCGCGTTTCTACCAGAATCTGGAACCAGATTCTCTTCCAGATCCCTATAAGCTTCAAATGAGGTATTCTCAGTCTCAATCTGATTATCCTGATCATAAAATCGACCGACATCAGAATTTTCAACATCAACATCAGGAACTCGTTCCGTATCAGAAACCTTTCCCAAACCATCACCAACTGAGGTAACCCTAAACATTTCATCCTCCAACAGAAAAGATGCACACTCTTCCGATCTCTCCTCCTTTGAACATCCAGCATCCATCTCACTTTCTGCAGCCTCCGTATCAATCCGCGCTGAGGAAACCCTAGCTTCACTACTACTCAAATTGCAAAAGTGCTCCTCATTAGAACCATCAATACCTGCACTGGAGATACCATCTCCATCACTAGACTCGCCAAAAGACGCTGGTTTCGTGTCAAAGTCGCAATCATTCTGCACCACCGATAACATCGAGCAACCCTAATACAAATTCGCAAATCCCAACCGCGACAGTTCCACTACCTATACCCTGTATAAATCGATGCTGATAATTACCAGGGAAGCACAAAAACCCGCATAAACCTTCGAAATTGACAACCCCCTAAAGAGAAATGGAGAGCGGGGGAGTGTTTGGATGGCCAGAAAATGTGAGAAAATGGGGATTTTCCCGAAGAACGCTGATTCGATTTCTGCTGGGGATTTGTTTTTTATGATATAATATAATTAAAAATAATAATGATTTTCTTACTCATTTATTCTTTTTCGGGCCGAAATTGCCTTTTACAAATGCTATTTTTAAATGTTTCTTTAATCTAATTCTAAATTAAAATCAAGAATAAATATTAATTTACTCATAAAAAAATTGCATGTAATATCATAATTTTAAAATTCGACAATTATCACATCAAACTATATACAATTTTAACCAATACATTGTTATTATTATGTTTTTGTATAATTTTAATATATTCATTAACTTAATTAGTAAATTTTCATCAATTTAATCAATTTTAACCTCTTATTAAAAAATACAAGAAGGTGAAAATATAAATTTTTATTTATGTTTACTCAGTTAATCTCCAAAAAAATAAGAATTTTCATTAAATCATAAGGCTTTTTTTTAATTTCATCAACATTAGTTGCAAAAAAATGTTGACTAAATTAACAGATATAGTAAAAAATGACTGTTAAAATTATGATAAAGTTTAAGGTGTTATTAATAAACGAATTTCAATTATCGTATTAGTTTAGGAGTGAATCGATATTAACTAAATTTAAAAACTATATACTACATTAAGTTAACTATTATATCTTGTCACTTTCAAACTATTAAAAACATGATTCGATTACAAATAATTACTCTATTTAATTAGGATAAAATCCAACTAATATTTTTCATTATTGGTCGGTGAAGTGTTTCAGCGCAATTAGTTGTCTTGAAACGCTCAATTTCGGATAGAAGAGTTAAAACGAGCCTAGCGAGTTTGAAAAATTTCTGTTCACATAATACGTAGAGTTTTTTAAGTTGAGCTTAGTCTAAATGCCAAAGAGCTTTTTTATATAAAGAAAATTGGCAAGATTTAACTTAACGAATTGAGTCGATCTGAGTCAAATTGGATTATAAAATTCAGTAACCACAAATTGAGTTGAGTTAAAACACGTCACCAAGCCCATACCAACCTGAACTAGATCGGTCGGTTTGAATTGGTTATCAACAAGGTCGATCCAAATCACCATTGACGGTGGGCAAGCCGATATGCATCAATTACATCTTCATGGCCACCATGGACTTGATCGCCAACTGATCATGATTTCGACAGAACTGACGATTACCATCCGATTACCATCCGATTCGATCTATTGAACTTATTATGGGATTGCCTCCTCTGCCACACTCTGAATGGAGGCTGGCTACGTGATGAGGGCATTGCGAAGAACAAAGAAAACAAATTAGAAGCAACTGTTGTAAGCATGGATGGAAATATGACACGAGATCGAGCAAAGAAGTTCGGTGAAAAACTAAACAAATATATCAAAGAACTTCTTAATTGTGAAAGTGTTATTGTTTCCGACAACATCAAATTTAAATACATGACATACATTCAGGTGCACATGGGATAAAATGCCATTATTATGGATTAGACTATTATGTACATACCTTATGTATTATAATGAATTATTTATAATTTATGTTACATGTCATATGTAAAGTATGTGAGAAAGTTGGTAAGAAAATGAGTAAGAAATTGAGTGAAATTGAAAGAAGATAAATTATGTGAGAAAGTGATCTTATAAATATGTACTAGATTTATTATTTGAAATCAACTTGAGTTTTGTGAGAGAACTTCTCATTTTCAACATATTGTTCGGTCTTTTATTGCAAGTCAACCAGCGTCGTTTTCGACTTATCAAACAGAATCTCTTCGTTTGTGAGGTATTTTCTATCCAAGGTTCTTAGTCGTGTTATTATTTCGAGTCTTAAGCTCTTTCTAAACTAAAGTTCAAATGTCCGTCGACTTCAGGTCGATGTTCTATTTTCTATCTTTGCTTTTTATATTCTGCATTTGATCATTGATCAATCTTTATCCGTTAAGATCATATCACTGTGATGACGCAAATCGAACAATCATTTCCGATCTCTTCACCACCCATTCCAACTAGCTTTAGAACCTTCCTCTTCGAAAGCTCTTTTTGAATTTCTTCGTAAGGGTTTCCCCAGTTTCGACGATCTGATCTAACGCGCAGAAAACTCTCTTTTCTTGATGGCACTTGAAACTTCCAAAAGCCTCCGTGAAACCCCTTTCGGCTACTAACATCAATTTGTCAGAAAATCCATGGCAGGGAAGATCAATCAAGATCCTTGTTCCATCAACTGGGTGCAAGACTCAAAAGATAATCAATGAACTTGGGCTCAAAATGAGGCTCATTTGCAACTACAGCTGTAGCCTGTAGGGTGGTTACAGTTTAGTAGAAAATCTACTGTTTTTTATTCAAAAAAGCAACATAAAATAGGCGTTGCTGACGGAGAATCGACCGTTGGAACACCTACAGCCGGAAAACGAGTGAGCTGGCTCGACAGCTCGCTCGGCCGGCTCGGTAAGGTGTCGAGTCGAGCCAGGCTCGGACCGAAACAGTGGCGAACCTGGCTCGCTCGAGCCTGTAGGTCAAACCCGAGCCGAGCTCGACGGATGAGGCTCGCGAGCCTCACGAGCCAGGCTCGTCAGACTCGAACCGCCGGTCATCGCGCCTCGCCGTCCGTCTCCTCGCCGTCCGTCTCCTCGCCTCGTCGGTCGTTCGCGTCGTCTCCTCGCCGAATCTCGTCGCCAAGTCGGTCGTTCGCGTCGCCGTCTGTTGCTGTCGGATCTCGTCCGTTGCCTCGCCGTCCGTCGCATCGCCGTCCCTCGTCGCAGATTGTCGTCGTCGGAACAGCAGCGACAGAGCGAGGGAGCGAGGGAGAGAGAGAGAGATTCAGAAGATCCGAGCTGAAGAGGGGAGAGATATTTTTCGACCAAGTCAAATACCTTGGGTCGACACATGTAGGTTGGGGTAGACACAAATCGAAAGGATCCGTCTCTAGAAAATCAGAGGTCGACACAAATCGCTATGTTGTAACCCTTGTAAACTGTCTGTGTCGACCCTAGAAAATACCTTGGGTCGACACATGTAGGTTGGGGTCGACACAAATCGAAAGGATCTATCTCTGAAAAATCAAAGGTCGACACAAATCGCTATGTTGTAACCCTTGTAAACTGTCTGTGTCGACCCTAGAAAATATCTTGTGTCGACCATTGTAAACTGCCTGTGTCGACTCTAGAAAATACCTTGTGTCGACCCTTGTAAACTGCTTGTGTCGACCCCAGATTTTCCAGAGACGGATCCTTTCGTTTTGTGTCGACCTCAACCTACATGTGTCGACCCAAGGTATTTGACTTAGTTTTTAAAAAGTTTAGTTAACCTAATTCACTCATCGTTCGTCGATTGTTCATGAAACGGGAGTCGAGGACTTCCAACCCCGATTCGGGTTACAACATAGCGATTAATGTGACGTGAGGCTAAGCTAGTAAACTTAGACTTTCTCATTTTTTAAACTTCCGGTTACAACATAATATATCAAATTTTAGACAATTTATAATGATTTTTTTAGGCTCGTTTTCGGCTCAATTAGGCTTGGGAATTGGGCTCGAATAGGCTCGAGGCTCGGCTCGAATAGGCTCGAGGCTCGATAGCTAGCTCGAGCCAAAATTTTTGGGAAAAAGCTCGACAGGCTCGACTCGAACAGGCTCGACAGGCTCGACTCGAATAGCTCGGCAGGCTCGACGAGCCGGCTGAGACCGAGCTCGGCTCGTTTGCCGGCTCTAGGAACACCCAATCTCAACTTCAAAGCCAAAAGAGGGAGAGAACCGGAGCACAGATTTCAAATATTTGTTCTGTGGGTGTTTAGAGAGAGGTATGGATAGAGAGAGTGGCATTTGAGCCCATTTTTGGTGCTGTGACGACGAAGATGGTGGCGACAAAACCCCCTCAGAACCAAAAACTGGACCCCCTCTGAACCCAGTTCTACTCGGAGAAATGCTAACGAAGGAAATGGAAATACTTTTCAATGGCTAGGATAGAAAGATTCTTCTTTTTTGTTAGGTTTCTCTCCGTCTCTCTCCTTCTCCATTGATTTATAATATTGGGTGCAAGATCTGCAATTTACAATAAAGGTGGTATCTCGTGTTGTTTCAGGTCATTCTCTTCTGCTTCCAAAGGCGAATCTTTCGCCCTCACGGTCCTCACACTCCGACCTGACAATTTGTGAGAAAATTAAATAAATATGACTCAGCGACCCAGAAATAGAAAGTCGACCTATCGTCCACAAAGAACAACTCACATTAAACGATTAAACGCTTACACTGCGACCACTAGACATCGAANTGATGAACTCGAAAAATACCTAGGGTGTCTCGACCATGAGATCCAGCTTCTTTACGAAAACAAGACGAGTATCCAGCATACCTGTGGCAAATCCTTATCTATATAAGAAGGAACAACATGTTATAAATTCCTGTAATTATTAGCTAAATGACCTTATCGGCAGCTGAGAAGGATGAATCCAATCTTCTAAATGATAAGCACAAAGTGGTTGCTCAGCTGTGGCAATTAGATATTTGTCATCCCCTTCCCCAGTTACCTACTTAACATTGAATTACAGAATACAGTTAAAGTAGAGAATAATTACAGGAATTTATAAGTAGCAAACTTACAGAATAAATTTAGCAATTGGGCTAATAAAGCTCAATTGGGCTAATATACTTCTCACCATTTTTCATGAGAAAGGAATTTTTTATATTGGTTTACAAGTAAAGAATAATTCCAAGAACCAATAAGATTGAAGGTGAAACAATATAAAAATGAGCATTTACAGACCTTATAAAGCTCCTCGTCAAATTGGGCTAGCTGAGCACATCTTGCCATGATATCTTTTCTCATGAAAAATGGTGTTTGCAATAATGTGTAATCCCGTTTCTCTAAGAATTCAAGACCATAATTTATCAGAGCTTGATTCAGACGTACTCCATCTCCCTTAAGGTAGAAACCTCTACCTCCGGCTATTTCAGCACCTATCAAAATTTAACAATTAGAATCAGAGCACTAATTACACATTTTTCCTGACATATAAAGGGGATCAGAGAACAAAGACAAAGAAAACAAAGGGAAAATGCACTAGCAAACTTACAGAATAAATTGTATCATAATATATCGGTTGAGCCAATTGTAGATCGAGAAAGATAAGTATCATAAATATGTTCCAAAATTATTAAAGTTTCTGGGAAAAATATTTCAAATCTTTGCTTAAAACTTTAAGACAAAAGGAAGATTATTCCAGATAACCGAAGGCAAACGCACTTTAGAACTGATAATCAGAAATCACAAAATTATTAAGTAGAACCAGTATAAGCAATATAGATATGTAGATAAACAGCATCATTAAAAAAGTGACGCACAATAACTAGTTGCAAACAAATATTATGAATCCAAGCAAAAATAACATTATGAATACATGCAAACTAGGCACCTTTTTTCAAATCAGCAATCCCAAGAAGCTCTACAAGCTCCACATGATTCTTCAGCTTTGGTTCCAGGCGCTTCTCTCCCCAGGATCTAATTATAGTATTATTTGCCTACAAGATACTCAAATGAACTAGACTTAGAATAAGTGCCTCAAAAAATATAGTAAATTCNTAGGTAGCTACTCGAAAATGTCATGCATATAAAGTCTTCAGGTTCACATATTTGTAAACAAAGTTTGGAGCTTTGTGTTGTTCGCTAGTCTAGCGAACAACACTTTGAGTATCAATACATGAATCACAATATGGTGTTCCAATAACTTCAACAACTTCTACAGATGATTAATGTCACATAGTAATACGTGCACCAAATCATTTACCCCGAGCAAGTAATAAATAGGGTAATTAGGCCTTTGATTTCTTCCCTTTGTTTTCCACAGCTGGAATCTTCTTAAAAGGAAGGAAAGTCTTCCCTCCCATAAATGGTTGAAGAACTTTTGGTATCTCCACACCATCCTCTTTTTGGTAGTTTTCGAGAATGCCACAAAGAGTCCTCTCCGTTGCTGTGAGTGTAGAGTTCAACAAATGTACATATTGCTTTGTCTGTTCATTGCTCTGCAACAAAAAGTAAAAAGAAAACAATTATGACATAGATAAGTGATGAAAGATGAAGTACAATTAATGACAACTGACATATTTTCTGGCACAATTCACAAAGATAAAAAATTGGTTAAGGAATACTTCTCACAATTAGGGACAGTCTTTTAGTTAAACAACTTGGGTCACAGAACGAACCTTTTTTTGACCAAATCTAATTTCCAATCTTCTGGCTTGGTAGTCAGTACAATTCGAACAGGAAACCAGTTCTCTGTATGTTTGAGATGCAGGGAACCATCCTTCTAAATCATATTTCTTTGCTGCTGCATCATTCAAAGCTCCAGAAACTATAGCTACTACCTGATATGGAATATTGAGCTGACAAGAAAAATCCTTTTAGAAGGATAAGAAAGTAAACAACACAACTAAATTACTATGATGCAATGGTATACCATCTGGTAAAACTCCTCCGAGTTTTTTATCATTTCCTCGTGCATCTCCCAAGAGTCATTTTCATTTGGGCTAGTGAGACAGAATTGCTCGACTTTCTCAAATTGATGAACTCGAAAAATACCTAGGGTGTCTCGACCATGAGATCCAGCTTCTTTGCGAAAGCAAGAAGAATATCCAGCATACCTGTTGTAAATATTTATCTATATGAGAAGGAAAAAGATGTTATGAATTGCTGTATTATTAGTTAAATGACCTTATCGGCAGCTGAGAAGGATGAATCCAATCTTCTAAATGATAAGCACAAAGTGGTTGCTCAGCTGTGGCAATTAGATATTTGTCATCCCCTTCCCCAGTTACCTACTTAACATTAAATTACAGACTACAGTTAAAGCGCACCTATTGGTTTACAAGTCGAGAATAATTTCAAGAACCAATAAGATTGAAGGTGAAACAATATAAACAATGAGGATTTACCAGACCTTATAAAGCTCCTCGTCAAATTGGGCTAGCTGAGCACATCTTGCCATGATATCCTTTCTCATGAAAAATGGAGTTTGCAATAGTGTGTAATCCCGTTTCTCTAAGAATTCAAGACCATAATTGATCAAAGCTTGATTCAGACGTACTCCATCTCCCTTAAGGTAGAAACCTCTACCTCCTGCTATTTCAGCACCTATCAAAATTTAACAATTAGAATCAGAACACTAATTACACATTTTCCCTGACACATAAAGGAGATCAGTAAACAAAGCCAACGAAAATAAAGGGCAAATGCACTAGCAAACTTACAGATTAAATTGTATCATAATATATCTGCTGAGCCAATTGAAGATTGAATAAGATGGGTATCATAAATATGTTCCAAAAACATTGAAGTTTCTGGGAAAAATATTTCAAAACTTTGCTTAGACTTTAATACAACGAAGATTATTTCAGAAAACAGAAGGTACTGCACTTTAGAAACTGGTAATGAGTAATCACAAAGTTATTGAGTAGAACAGTATAAGCAATATATATATATATATATATATATGTAGATAAACAGCATCGTTGAAACATTGACGAACAATAACTAGTTGCAACAAATATTATCCAAGCAAAAAAACATAAAGAAAATGCAAACTGGGTACCTTTTTTCAAATCAGCAATCCCAAGAAGCTCTACAAGCTCCACATGATTCTTCAGTTTTGGTTCCAGGCGCTTCTCCCCCCAGGATCTAATTACAGTATTATTTGCCTACAAGGTACTCAAATGAACTAGACTTAGAATAAGTGCCTCAAAGCATATAGTAAATTCAAAGTAGCAAATTCAATACCTCGTCCTTGCTAACGGGAACTGAATCATGCACAAGGTTTCCAATTAGTTCCAACTTTGAATTCAATTGTTTCAGCACTTCTTTTGCTTCTCCATCCTTGTCTGCAGTCAACTTCTTATTCTCCTCTGTATCCTTGATCATTTCGGATGCATCTTCTCCTGCCTTTTCTCCCAAACATACCCATCATTAAAGTTAACAGATTTGAGGCCCAAAATATAAGCCAGTGACTAGATACAAATAACGAAAATAAACACAAAATTGCACCAAAAGGCATTGTCTCATTTCTGGCAACATGAAGAGCAGATTGAATATCATTTCCGGCAACAAAAAGTTTTAGATTATCAAAAGAATGTTACTTTTACTCAGAAGAAGCATGTCCCAGAAAATATTTGCTAAATTGAGCCAAAAGGAAAACAGATACAAGAAAAAAAAAAGGAATCAGCTAACCGTAACAATCAGATTGATCGCACGCATACAGAGATAAATCAGCAAAAATATGAGAACTCACAATTCTTAGCTGAGCAACTCGTTTGTTGATCTTGTTGAAGTCTTTTCGGAGATTCTCGAGCTCGAATTGGCCTAGAGGATTCAAAATAGATGACATAGGTATACATGAATTCTTCGATTCTAAAGAAGAAAAAGGAGAAAATAATTACGTTGGCGCCATTCTTTGTCGAGCTTGATGACCTCATCTACAAGCTCAACGTTGGCGAACCGACGGCGTTGAGATTCCCGGATGAGCTCCGGATTGTTGCCCTTCTCTTCTCTGAAAAGATTAATGTCCAGCATCTCTCTCTCCAAAGCGTCCAAAGCTCTCTGGTAGCGCAGCGGAGGAAGAATAAGATTCAAGATGGCAGAGAAGGCAGATGCTAACGTAACCCTCAAAAACCCTCGTTTGTAAGAGTGGGTAATGTTTGGCTCTAGTGTCAGCATAAACCCCTTTCGCACGGGAATAGCTAAAACCGGGTTAACAATCCAATATCTATTTACATATAAAAATATACATAATTTTAATTTTATTTAATATTTTTTATTTATTTCTATTCTTATTTTGTCAATTACTATTCTAACCCTCCAATAATAAAAGTAATAATTTAATTTTCTGTTGATGTTTTTTATTTATTTTATTCTTGGTTTTGTAAGTTTTTATTTTGACTCTCTAATAATAAACTTTGGTAATTTGTTTAATTTCAATTCTTTTAATGTCTTTCATTTATTTTATTTTGATTTCATTTCTTTTAATTCCTTGTAATATT
>QAOC01041863.1:69477-119903 GCA_003255005.1 Begonia fuchsioides | reverse complement strand
CTATTAAATATATACAATAGTATGATTATGTATGTAAATTATTTTTTGTAAAGTGTGTTTGAATAGCACATAAAAATCACTAACAATATATAAAAGGGAGATCTTTCATGTAATCTTCCCTTTGTTGAAGTTTAATAAATTATTTTCAATGACATTTTAAATTTTTAATTGTCATCTCTTTATTTCAAACAATAATTAATGTGATACATATAATAAATAATTATTTATAATTTATTATATTAATTATATTTAATGAATCTAATCAAACTTGTATTTTAAGATATTAGAATAAGAAAAATAAACGTAGCATTAATTTATCAATATACATCCTCTCAATCACGGTTTCGATTATATAATCGACGAGAACAATGTTTTCCTCATTAAATCTCTCACCTAATTGAATATTAAATAATCGTTTCTTCCTAGTTAAGAACGAGGTCATCGTCATTCTGGTCTCCGAACTCACAAAATAGGGAGAAAAATCACCAAGGTTTCCTGGTAGTTGTAGAACTCGAAGTCGTGGAACTTGTCTCCCACCTAGATATCGAAGCCAAAGTCATTGAAATCGTCTTCCTTGTAAATGTCTACCTATGCACATAAGCATAAAAAACAATCTTAAATTGGAGGAGAAAGAACAACACAGTCAGTGTATTGAAAGAAACTTTATTCCACCCGTCGATTTTCATATCATGGAATCGTTTTGACAAGAAATTCTTCAAACGATTCGACTGATTGATTGTAAGTGATAATTTAACATCAAAATCACCCTTCGAGTATATCCATTTTATGTAAAAAACCGGCACGTAATTATCGAGACATGAATGGATGTGCAGAAATGCATGCATGATGCACATAAATGAAGTGGAAAGAGTTGTCACCTTCAGCTATTTAGTAATCCATGGTTCAACTGTCTAAATGTGTTCTGTGAGAGTGTCATGGAGCGTTTCTACAAGCTTGAGAAGAAATCCATCTGAACCATGGTTAGCCACCAAGGAGATGGCTATAGGAAGGTTCTCAAAACTCCCAACTGGCATGCTAACCTGCAAACAAAATGTACTTGGTCTCCATAACTAATCGAGAAGTCTGTAGAAAAGTGGAAAGCTAATTTAAAGGGAAAGAGAGAACCTGACAGAATCCCGACACTCCCGCGATTGAAAGCAAACTAAAAGCCTTTCCACGAAAAATCTCCAATTCTGCTGGATTCGTCAGTAATTTTGGAGGACTCCCAGGAACTGTAGGAATTACAAGCACACCATGTGCCTGGGCAATGATTCACCCAAACAATTTGTTAAAACCAAGAACCATTTTACTTCCGAGAGAGAGAGAGGGAGAGAGAGAGAGAGGGAGAGCGAAAAAGAGGGGGTGGGGGGGAGTACCCCTAACAGATTCCCAAGAGCAACACCAAATTCAGTTTTTACAGTGCGACAAAGATCAATATTCCCATCTGTACTCTTCACGGCTTCCCACACCCGTTCATATATTCCAGGGCCTAATTTAGGATTGACAGTGGCAACCCATTTTCCATGGTTGTTCTTGAACTCATGCCTATGTTATCAAATCAACATATTATCTCAGAAATATAGAAGGGTTAAGATCAACAACTGCAACTGCGTTTGATTTTAAAAGAAATACAAATCAAGTTGATGGAAATCTGCACCTTTGAAGAAGCCGCAAAGCACTAGCAAGGGCCGCCAAAGATTGTACGTTATGCTCATGGTTTTCATTTTCTTCAGTAAAGAAATGCTTTAGACTTGGAACATTGTCCCTAACATAATCCCCAAGTCTAGCATGCTTTAGAAGATCACCTGCCAGCCCACAGACACAAGATATGGGTATCAATTATACACTTTCATTGTACTAATTCATCAGCTAATATATTTCCAAAAAGTCATTAAATTCATCGAATATGATTCATGCAAACAAAATCAAGGAGACAGCTGAAATTCCCTTTGATTTTCTGATAGAGTCCAATGAAATGTACCAGGAAAGATAAAAAGTTAAGATGAAGAAGTACATTTAATTGTCTTTTAAGTATGCTCGAGGAATATTATAATTATGTATTTTGATAATGTTGAAATATTATTTTAAGGGGGTATTATGGCGTAGGAAGAAACAACGTTTGGAAAAAAAATCTAAGGGATGAGCTATGAAACATTTTGAACATCTCCCTAATTTGAGAGAGGTAAGCAACCTCTCAAATGTTTGGTTATTATGTATTCTCATTTTGTCTTACATTAAATTTGAGGATCTTGAACAAAAGTGGTTAAGATTTTCATTTCTAAGTGCAAGAAAAACATATACGTGTATATCCAAACTGGAATAGTATAGCTCTGAAGAAACTTTAAGTTAATACAAAATTACTTACTTCCATATAACTTTTCTACTGACTTAACCAAAGCTCTTGTCATTCGTTCACTAGGGACACTTGAAAGCTCGAAGCAATCATCAGCGATAATCACCTGACTAGGTCTGTTGAGCTCTATCTGCGGTAGTTGTAATAACACTTGTCCTACTCTTGTCAATATGTTGGGATCCGTAGCAAACCATCCTATCAAGAGCAGAGAAATAAGGGGAAAAACACAAAAAAACATGAATGTGTTAGGACCATATTATAATTAGTGATAAATAGTTAACAGAAGATTATAAGAATTAATAGAAGTTAGAGGTAGTTAATAAATGTTAACTACAACTAGAGTATTAGACCATAGATGACATAGAATAAGATATCAATTGCAAAAGTGTAGTGTGTGGAAGTAGAGAACACTCGAAGTCTATCAGGTTTGACGTTTTCGTGTAAATAAATCAAAACGGTCATTTTGATTTTAAAAGAATGGAAGAAAACTTTTTAAAAAAACAACATTTGATTGAAAATAGATGAAAAACAAAGTTCTTAAAACAATTTTGTTACTGATTCAAAACAAACAATTTTATTACTAATTCAAACCAAACAATCTGTTACAGATTCAAAATGTTTGAGAAATCCCAAAAAGATAATCATAGGGTCAAGAGTTGGTTCTTGTATATATACCAACAGTATCGAAGCTCTGAGCCATTGGAATAACTCCTGAAGTAGAGATGGCAGCATGAGAAGGCCTAAATCCGAGAATTCCACAGTAAGATGCAGGAACTCTTACACTGCCTCCAGTATCAGTTCCTAAATATACTCATAATTCTTTATTTTTATTTATTAAAGGAGCCCAAATATCGTTTAAGTATAGAGAATTCACCTAAGGAGAAGTCTACAAGCCTTGCAGCAACTGCAACAGCAGAGCCGCTAGAAGATCCACCAGGCACTCTATCTGGTGCACGTGGATTTTGGGGTGTACCATAATGAACATTCTCTCCATTTATACTTGAAGTGTATAATATATTAATGTCAAAACTCGGAATGAAGATCTAAAATATTTATATAATGAACAAGGGAATCAAATGAAGTACGGAAATACATGGCAAAAATGTGAACGATATGGCAAAAAGATATATTTTAATGCACACATATACCAAATGGAATCAAGTGCCTTCCTATTAATTTTTTAACAAAAAATATATTAGTTAAAAAAAATAAAACCAAACTGAAATTTTTCAGTTTGGTTCAGGCCGATCACCATCAACCTGGTGGTGGGCAAAACAGAACTGGGATCACGATAAAACTTAGATATAAATTAAAATCTGACCTAAATCGACTAAAATCTTACTCGAAACTAAATAAAACTCGATATAAACTAAAATATCTAATCTAAATTCTTAAAACTCGACTCAAATATAATAAAAAGTCTTTTATTTTTTTAAATATTGGATCCGGACCTGGACAAATTAGAACTGCATCATATTCCATGGTTCCAGTTCCAATTCATCTTGAAACCGAACTGGACCGGACCATATAAACTCCTACACCAACCCGTGCTCACGCATAGTCATGGGTATTACTATATTTCATTCTTAATGTAATTCAATTCTTTTGTCGATAAGAAAGTACTTTGAAGGTTGAGAGTCCATCAATTATATACCATCAACTAAACAGAATGTGTTAAATATTAATCCTTAATAAACATGTCCATAAAAAATCTATCTATCAGCTTCTTTGCATCCTCTTCAGTTTTTTGCCCTTTCTACTACCTACAATTCACATGTTTCTCTCTTCCGTTTAATACGGAGCCCCAATGCTTGGTAATTTTGCTTTTTGTTCTTTCTTCATGTCACACAAATAGAAATTCTACCTATTTCTCTGTATTCCTGTTGTAATACTACATTTCACGTTCCACAGCAAAACTTAAATGCTTTTTCACTATCATTGGAGATCATAGAAACTTTATTAAATCAAGAAACAAAGGCTAACCTGTATGCCATTTCATCCATGACAGTTTTTCCAACACATGTAGCACCTCCCTTTAGAAGAGCTAACACGACTGGAGCTGTTGACTTGGGAGTTGGATGTGTTCTCGACCAATCAGGATTTCCAAACCCGGTTATAAATCCGTCCACATCAAATCTGATACCATGTCAAAGATCAAGATGAAGTCTAAAAGTGAGAACTATTCATCTTTAAATAAAGAACTAAAAACTTTCTATAGAGCATTGAATGCACAGGTACTTAACGCAGTCAATAAATCTAGTCTTTTCTAGGATCAATTTATTCATAAACAAATCTGAAAATGGACTAGACGAAATAACACCAACTTCAGCGATAATGAGATGGAGAAATCAAAACTTTTAGTAAAAGTTTAAAAGCAAAATGTTGAATGGAAAGTGGAACTTTCATGTGCCTCATACAAAAGGCTCTCACAAATTAGATGATTATGTACTTTCTTTATTCCACTTTATTCACAAAAGAGTTACACAATTAGAGTACCAAACTACTGTTCAGTCTTGGAAAAGACTTCATATCGATAGTTTTTATATGTAATAATTGCTGAAAATCGAGTAAGACTTTAAGTAAAAATCATGTTGAATTATATCCAACTATTATAATATCAAACATTCAAAACTCTTTCCCTCTGTTATTTATATCCAACTATTATATCATACTCTACCTGGGAGTTACAATTGCCAATCTAATACTATAATTGAAGTACTGAACTGCAAAAACTATAAATTATAAACTGTATTCTTCTTTTTAGACTTGTCCTTTGTTCCACCGACTTTAAGTCTTTCAAATCGGCGGTGAATGCTTATCAGATTCATAATTGGATACAGAGACAAGAAAACTCACATATCTTTTACTGCAAAAGAGAGGGAACTTAAGGGAAGGTCAGTTAACAGGGAGCACGGTTGCAAAATGAATTTCTCCATGAAAGCTCCAAGATCTGAGTCTTCTTCCATGTGTTAGACTGAAACTACACTTCCTATCTTGCAATGTGTACCAAATTTTGAGGCTTGCAAATGTAATTCTGGAGGAACAAACTTTAAGCATCAGACAAGAACTCTGATAACATTAAATGAAAATCTCATACTTCAATTATATTAGCTTCGTTCATAAGAAACTCCATTGGATAGAATAGTTTCTTCATTATCTACTAAAAAACAATCAATCCTTGATTAGAGAAAACTCAGTGTTTATCGTAGAAAGAGAAAACTGTAATGACATTCAAACTTACCATCTTTTAATCGAAAGAGCAACTACTGATGACCACGTGATTGCTTCAAAATTCTTAACAGGCAAATAAAAACTTTACAAATCACCATAACATAGTTCAAGAGATATGGTATTTAATGAAGAAGTTTATGGTGGCAATTAAGTTGATCAAATTACATTAGAACCTTTGAAAACAAGAAGATTAAAAAGCTTTAACGTCTCTTATAAAAGCATCTACAAGACCATGCTGAAATACTTAGTTTTTAACTCAGAACCAGTATAAAGTACTACATTGAATTTACACCACTATATTTCAACAAACGTTGTCTGGCGTAGAAACTCACAATATCTTATACATAAATCTTCTTCACCAATACTCTGAATTCCTAAGCCTTTACAATAATAAAGCTACGTTTCTTTTTCTGTTTTAAGAACGAATGATACAGAAAAAGAGTAGGATAATGAATCAACATAGTTCATTAACACCAACAAAAGTTCTATTTCAAGAGATTCCCAAAACTAAAACCTAATTTTCAAGGTTTCGCTCACATACATCATTGCAGGATTAGATACAAACAAATGATGAATCGACGAGATGCGTGAAAATTCAAATTAGACAGATGATTCGTAAGAAATGTACATATGGAAGCGAAATTGAAGTTCAAAAGAAAGTGGAATATTTATCGAAAAGTTGAGAATGAAGGCAGGGAGAAAGTAATACCTAGAGGCTCCAAAAGTTCCGCAAAGCAGAAGACGCGATGATGGTTAAAGCTCAGAAAAGAGCTAACAGTCACCGCAGTGGCCAAGAGATTAAAATGGTGGCAGAAATTTAGAGGACGCCCAGCCACTCTGAAGCAGCTTTCTTGGGTTATCCATTTACTCTTTTGTTTTATTTGATTATATTCGATACCAACCATTGAAACAAGAGTACAAGAGTACAAGAGTAATCCACGCATGAGGCTGCTGGCGCGTACGGATGCGCCTGCACGAGGGGCTGCAAAGGAACGGCCACTGTGCACCGGCGATTATGCGTGGGGCGCGTACACTGAACAAGTGCGAACGCTATAAGTTGCGCGTGACCGGGAACTGTACGACAGAACGCGTACAGGGCCGGCACGATAGTAACGAGATGCACGGCCGTTGAAAACTCCAACCTCTTTTCAAGGATGAAGCCTCAAGTTCTGTTACTTTTTCTTTCCATCTTCCTTATAATCGAAAATCACTATTGTGCCCGGTGTGTTTTTATTTGATTGCGGTGTGACGAGGCGCTAACTCGTGATTTTCTTGCTCCATCTTTGCAACTTCTGCTCATGCCACGTCTATAATTAAATGAGTTGCTAACTTATTGCTTCTTCATTTTACGAACTGAGCTCGAGCGTATTTAGTATAAAATTTTGTTAGATCAATATATTTAACTTACTAAAAAAACCTCTAGGTCTCCTTCAAGCGTCAAAAGTGGTGTCAAGCTTGTGTTTCTTGAACGCTTGTTGGTGGTTGGCCTTAAGGTGTTCGAGTGATGCCCGTTTGTTGCCGGTGCACCTAGTTGCCTTGGGCGACGTAGGCTTCGAATCCGAAGATATTACGATCACTTCAGTTGGCTTGCATGGCTCAGTTGTTGATCCGACACTGAAGTCAAGCTCTCTCACGCTTGATCGGCCTCGGTCGAACAAATGCTAATGTGCCTGGTTTTAGGCACATCACAACCCTCAATCAATTTTGAAAATTGACGCAAAAAGTTTGGTTAGAGTCACTTTTTTCGAGTCGGTTCATTAAGGATTATTTGTAAAAAAAATAAATAAATAAGATAAAACTCATATCCTCCAAAAAAAATATCATATGTAATTAATTAACTTAAATCCAATTAGTAAAATAGAAATACATTTTTAAGTAGTTAGACAAAAATAATATTCATCCAAAATAAAATCTATCAAATTATCAATTATTTCAATTCAATTTAATAAACTTTTCCAAACCAATTAAAATTCAATCTTTCAAGTTAATCTAACTAGAAAAATTTGCAAATTAATCCATTTTACAATAAAACTCAACCGAAACCTAAAATATAAAACATAATCTGACTCAATTTTTTAAAAACGTAAATGAACCGACCCCACCCGACTCGTTAGTTTGCGAGTTTGGTTAAACCTAATGAGTCGGTTCGGTTTGCTGACCCCTAATTCTAGGACAGGCTATAGACTTTGAGTTGTGATGGGGAGAACCCCACCAACCTGGTTTTGAAATCAAATGAAATCGTAGACGGAGGGAAAGCAAAGATTGAAGAGAAAGAGAACGGGGACAATTTATGGAAGAAATTGGCGATTAGAGGATGGGAAGTGCTTACTTTCCTTCTTACAAACAAATTGAGTTCAATTTTGACGTCTTTTAATTTCTTCTAAAACAATTAATCTAAAACCATGAGATGTGACTTGGATTCTATTAAAGCTAAATCGGTTATATAAATCTCGTAAGTTAGAATAACAAAGTTCAACAGTAGTATTCTGATCTTGATCATAGATTCGTTTTGCTGCTCGTTTTCGAAAGGGGTTTTCCATATAAATCTCGTATCTCACACGTTATTCTCTTTTTTCGATAATTATTCAATTTTCAACAAATGGTATTCGAACAAGGTTAAGAGTTCTGTAGTAGGATCTACTGGATTTTGGTTTGTGATTTTCAAATTAAAGTTACAAAAATTTGGGGAAAAATGGTGAAAAGAGGAAAATTTGTTTCCTTTATCATTGTCTTGCTTAAGAAAAGTTGTTCTTCTCAACCAATTAGCTATCTTAAAAAACAAATTACCACTATGACATGAAAATTTTGATTTTTTTTTCGTGCTAAGTTCGCCAGAACTGAGATATCTCTTTACTTGTGTTTGAGTCGTCATGGTACAGAGAAAAAGATTGTGAGAGAGAGAGAGCGGGGTGATGGGAAGAAACTAAGAGTCGATAGAGGATTAGAATTCTTATAGGGATTGTTTATGTGATCATGATCTCGAATCAATGACCAAATTTTAAATTTAAATTTTGGTTGGTTAATATTGTTCTTCTATATTAATGAACAAGATCTTGTCACATAAGCTAAATAATTAAAAGTATTTAAATATCAATTTAATCATGAGCTTGAGCTTAGTGTCTAGAATTTAAAATTTTTAAATTAATGCTTTAAATTTTATTATTAATTTTAATGACTTTTTAATTTGATTAACTATTTTTTTGAATGTCACCTTTAGAGTCCTTCATCCAATTAGATGATGAATTTTATTTTTAATTTTTTTACAAAATTTATTAATTTTTTAAGCACATACTATTTGAATGAATAAAAAAATTATCACATTTTAATTTTTTACACGATTTATTTATTTTTTATTACAAAAAAAATATTTTTTTAAATATTTTATCTTAAAAATTCCAAAATTTTAAAGATAAACTCTTATAATACTTTCATTAAGGTGGCAAATCGACTTGAAAAACAAGTCCAAAAAATTATTCAAATTATGAAAAAAATTAAAAATATACTTATTTTTATATAAAATCATACAAATTCGTAAAAATAAATATATATTTGAGACATTAACATATACAATAATAAATAAATAAACTTATAATTACTCGTTTATAAATTCTCCATTGCATTGCCATGGAAATTGCAAACTAGAATTAACAAATTTTCATGATCCAATTTCTTGGGCAAATTGTTGTTATAATTTGTTCTTATAATTCCAAATTTATCGACTTCAATTTAACATTTCTGAATTTAAAAATTATCTTCGGGCAATTTGGTGCGATAAACGCAGTTCTCCTCTACAAAACATTACGGCCCTTCTTCGTAAATTTCTCTCATTCCACATGAAAATTTTCCCGTCAGTTTTGCCAAAACCAAAATAAAATCAATTTTAGCATCTCGTTCGCTTCACAATAGCTTATGGTCGAAATTACCTGCACTACTCCGCTTTGGATGTTAAAATTTAATTTGTGAAATTTGTTTTCAAAGGATAAGCCGTGAAATTTTGTCGGTAAATCCATTACATGATGTTGAACTTTGATCGTCATTAAAATCAATTATTGTCTTCATCTTGTTGGTTAGGGGTGGGTAAGGATCGAGACCACAAACCAGACCAGAATCACTAGTTTTAATCTAATTTTGGTCCTAAATTTTAAAAAACCATGATTATGTTGTCGGTTCTGGTCTTTAGAAATAAAAAACTATGAAACTATAATCAAGACCGTGAGTAAAAAAAGTTCTAAAATCAAATAAAATCTGACTCAAACACTAATAAAACTAAATATAAATCCAAAAAATAATTATAAGTTAGACCAATTGTTTAAAATTTGACCAAAATATAATAAAAATATATATTTTATTGTTATATTTTATTTTTTTAAATATAAAATAAAATTTAGTTAAAATTAGAATCGCACCAGAATTATGAATTTTGCTTCCTGGCCCATATAATTGGTCGAACCGGCCAAAATTTCTAATGTTACATAGAAAGAATCTGGGTGCGTCCATAATTTTGACATAATAAAGTTTCGATACCGTGGCTCATAAACCCTAGCTCATAAACCCTAGCTTTTTTAACACTTTTTATAAGATTTTTCACATAAAATAATCGATATTTCTTTATTGTTGGCTAGAGTGATACTATTTAACTTGACTTTGAATTTGATTATTTCATCTAGCACAGAAAATACAATCAAGAGAGCTTTATTTTGATCGAGAAATGCTTCACAAGTTCCCGGCAGGAAGAGTTGGAATACTTTGCTCATTTCGGAAGAAGTTTCCAGGATCAACCCTAGTTTTGATCTTCACCAATCTGTCGAAATTCTGCTGGAAATATTTCAAGCCGTAAACCCTTCCTTCCTGGTAGCTTTTGCTTCCATGGTGATTGACGCCTATATCGATATCTCTGTAATTCAGAAACGCTTGTCTAGGGTTTTTAGACACGAATGGCGTCATATAATCGTACAACTGTCTCGTAAGATTTCTGAACTTGTTCGAAACTTCATCTCCTGGTTGGATCCAGGTGGTAGCGTACTGAATCTTCCATAGAATTCCAGCTCTGTGGGGAAATGGAGTTGCAGACGATGGAATTTCCGCCATTTTTCCTCCGTACGGATTGAAAGTCAACGCCGGGGTTTCAAGCTCGATCATCTTGCTCCATATGAGCTCCAATTCTTGGAGGGGAATTTTCTGAAGAACATAGTCTGACTTTCTCTTCAAGTAGGGCACGAATCGTGGTGTTCTTGAGAGTAGGGCTTCTTCTGGTGTTTCTAATGGGTAATTCATCCAGAAAAGCACGGATCGCGCCCATGTCATTTCGATGCAGTCGGATTTCTTCAAACCCAGTTCTGGAAAGCTTCTGTTCATGAGGTTGACCAGGCTTTCTGAATCTCCGAGGAACATGGATAGAAACGCAGCCCTCACTGTTTTTTCTCCGTTTTTGCTACCATTCACCACGTCCATTGTTAGTCTGATGAAGAGGTCGTCGTCTATCTGTTAAAAATCAGTGATTTAGGTCAAGTTTTGGTTTGGCATAACCTAGGAAAATCCGAAAGCTTACCTTGGGTGCAATATCTTGCCATTTGTCAACAATGGCGGCGGCATTCTGAGCCTGGGTTCTTCCTACGCTGAAAACGGTGACTTTTTCGGGAACACGAACGAGCTTGATTTTATAAGCAATAACCACCCCAAAGCTTGCTCCTCCGCCGCCTCTGATCGCCCAGAAAAGTTCCTCTCCCATGGCGGATCTGTCGAGAATTCTTCCTTTAACGTCCACAAGTACAGCATCCACAACGTTGTCGACGGAGAGCCCGTATTTCCTCATCATGTTTCCATACCCACCTCCACTCACATGGCCGCCGACTCCCAACGACGGACAAACGCCGGCGGGGAAGCCATGGATTCTACTTTTCTCTGCGATTCTGTAGTAAACTTCGCCCAGAGTCGCTCCGACTTGCACCCAAGCACTCTCTTCTCCGACATTGACGGTGATATTCCTGAGATTGAACATGTCGAGGATGAAGAAAGGGGATTGAGAAACGTAAGAAAGAGCTTCGTAATCATGGCCCCCGCTTCTGATTCTCATTTCAAGGCCATGCTTTTGAGCGCACAAAACAGCAGCCTGGACATGAGATTCGTGAAGAGCGGTAAGAATGAGGAAAGGTTTATGGGTCGAGGAGGTGTTGAATCTGGCGTTTCTGATGTAAGCTTGGAGAACAGAAGAGTAGGAGCCGCCATCGTTGGGAGTAAAAATTGCAGAAGAAATAGGGTTCCGAGGTGGAGAGCTCGTCAGAAGACATTGAAGAAACCCTTCTTCGGAAGAAGCGCAAGCGGATGCAGAGAGAAGAACACAAAACGAAGAAAACAGCACCAAAAGCTTCAGCCTTCCCATTTCAATGGCGTCTGGTTTCACAAAAAAATGGTGAAGAAGAACAACAATATAGGAAGCCTTTTCAATCCATCTCCCATTTTGACCTAGAAGGAATCCACGCCCAAATTTCGACCATTATTAAATACTAACCATATAAAAATAACTTCATATTTTGTCTAAAATGGATCATAACTGCCATATTTTGTCTGGATTTGAATTTCGACGAAGCTAGAAAACCTATCGGGTTATTAATCAAGCAGCTACTACGTTGTGTCACATTGACGTCTAATGTCCTTCGTGTTTGAGATTTAAAAAAATGTGTTGTAACGAGTGACAAAAAAGCTCTACTTATAAATTATTTACTTTCCCCTCTTGTAGAACCGATATGCTTACAGTCGATAAAATTACGACTCGTATAACCTATATGCTTACAGTCGATAAAATTTAGCTAGCCGTTGACTTTCGACAAACTGCACCCAACCTACCCTCGATCAAATCACAAGACCGTATTATATCGTAAATCTTGATCTTAGAGAATCAAAGAAGCTGATTGATTAGCAGTGTCTTACAACTTAAGTAGAAGCTTTATGTAAATTAGTAGTTTGTCACAATCGGGAGAAGAGCCGAGACAGAATTGCCCGGTTACACAGCTAAATCCACCAAAATAGACCTATGTGCGACTCAAATGCTTGAAACTTTCTTAAATACCAAATTCATAATATACCCAGAATTAAAATTAAATAGAAAAATAAAATAAAAGTTATACAAATTAGAAATCTTAAAACAGGTACCTCACCTAATGTCATAGCAATACAAATAATTAATTTGAGCAGCATAAATAGAGAAAATCTTTATGCAATAATCATCGCAAAATATATTTTTATCGATCGAAAAATCATGTAACAAAATGCATAATTAGCTTTTTTGTTTGCGATAGTCTAATCTTTTTTTCGGTTCTTTCACGATTTTCGAAATCAGCTCAAACTCAACACAGTCATCTTCAACAATTTCTTCACTAATGTTTGTTAGATCGTCGTAACGGGCATTTTTACACTCGTTTCGGGTCGAAAGAAGTCGCCTCGCTGAGGACCCCTCCCCCCCTTCTACTTCTCTCTTCCCTCCGTGGGCACCTCTCGAAGGAGTTTCCCCTCTCTCTCTTTTTTTTTTTATATTTAATATAATAACATATTATTATTATATTATGATCGAATGTATTATTGTATTTATTCAAATAACATTTTCGATCTGAAATCCAAAATTATCCGATACTTTCTTTTATTTCATCCTATCACTACCTCACGTAATCCGAAAAATATACCATGAGCATAAATACAAAAGAAAATATCAAATTCAAATAGATCCGTGTAGATGGAAACTCAATTCGTTATATATTTTCCTCGAGCGGCACAAGTGGCATAAACGACAAATCATCTTTCTAAATAAACAACTAAAGAAACGAGCTAGGAAGAAGACTTAACTTTATATTTATTTATTTTACACTCTCGAAGATTTTATGAAATTGTAGATTACCTCTTGTTTATCCTAGACATTTACTATCAATTAAATCTTGTTAGTCATTGACTTTCGACAAACCGCGTCAAACCAACCCTCAATCAAATTATAACATCGTATACAATACAACTAGTTAGCATATTAAATCAATAAATAAAAAAAAATGATATTGGAACACCTTGTAGATAGTAAATCTTGAACTTAGAGATTAAGTTGATTGATTACCGATTAACATGTTATTACAACATAAGTAGAGGCTTTAAATATGAAATAAAAAAAAAGAGTATTTTCAATCAACTTATAATTAATAAAAAAAGGATCATCCATGATTGTAGATCTTAATTACGGGTGAGCAAAACCATACCGCTAATCGGATAAGAACCGTCAACCTTAATTCGATTTTAATTCTAATTTTTAAAAAAATTGTGATTTATAAGTTGTTTCTAGTCTTTCAAAGTAAAAAATCGTGAAACTAAAATCAAAATTGTGTGTAAAAAAAATTCTAAAATTGAGCAAGATTTGACTCAAAGCCTTAATAAAACCCGATATAAATCCAAAAACTAATTATAAACTCACTCAATTACTTAAAATTTAACCCAAATAAAATAAAATAAAATAAAATTATTGTTAGATTTTAATTTTTTTAAATATAAAATAAAATTAGGTTAAAACTAAAACCACACCGAAACCGTTGATTTCGCTTCCGGTTTCAAAAATTCACAACCATGAGTTTCAATTCCAGTTGTTTTTCTGGATAAATACAGGCCAAACCGGCCGGTGCCCACTCTAAATTATTAATCAACTTCCTAAATATTTATTTTTAATAACAAAATTAGTTTAATAACAAAATTGTCAATCACCCCATATAAAGATGTTTTTAATGGAAAATATTCTTCTTTTTCCTGTTAGCAAAATAATTTCTCTCTAGTATATTTTTCCAACTCTTACCAAAAACTAATCATTTTTTTTTCCTAAAAGAAGTCGACTTTTCTATGTTAGTTATCGATTGGCTAGCTTTGACCGACCAATAGACAACATGTCGAAGATTCAAACACTCCTTGCTCCAGAACCCTTCCAGGCTAGTGTGTTTAAAGATAAAAAACAAGTATGGGGATTTCGACAGCCCTATACTCTGCAATATTTTTGTTTACAAACAGTTTCAATTTTACAGCCTCTTTGTTTTTCAAAAAACATAGAAAACTCAGTGCAACTTATATGATATAGAAGACAAAAGGTAAGCATTCAACTCAAAGTCTACGGGACGACACGAAATCCAGGGAAGAGATCAAAGTACTATGTGAAAATTCATATCTTACTATCTTATATATATGACATTTCCCCTCCATCTGCTAGTTCTTCTCTATCCCGGCCTCATTTTCGGGGTCACAAATTAAAAAACAAAAGGTCTAATAATCAAAGAGGCGTACCTAGTTCCACGCTCATCTATATTCCTCCGGCAAGCGATAGCCGGACATGATTATTTTGTCGGCAAACATCTTCCCAGTCTTGGGCATCACATGCCAGTGCAACGTCAGGTTGAAATCTTTTCCACGGAGATTGCTTCCCTGGACAATAAAAGAATTGAAGGGATTGCTTACGTAAAACACAGCCCAAAAGTGTAATAACAATCTAAGATGTGCTTTTTCTTGGGTTATAGTGTGCTGTTTCGGGACATTTCACAAACCTGATCGATGAGGCGATACTTGTTCGAAGTGTGGATCCAAAACTTAGCATTCTCTTTGGCAGGTAAAATACCGTCCCAAAGCGAAATCTGAAAGTAAACATTCATAATTCTGAAAAACTCAACAAAAAAAGTATGTTTCTGGAGTCAATTACCCAAAAATAGTAACCCATATTCAATAAAGTAGAATCGAGGTGTATGATTTTAATGCATTCAAGATCCAAAGAAGATTCCAAATGAGCAGGAAGAGTGTTCAAGTCAAAGTCAGCATGAAATACAATCTACCACGCAGAGGGTTGTCACCTGATTTAAGGAATTCTTAGGGGTTTCGTATTCAGCAGCCAGAAAAACAAAAACCTGCAAACATGAAACAAAATCTCTCTTATTCGTCAGTTAATCCATGTGCTGTAGTGAAAGGTGACCGTTAAATCATATGGAAGAAAGAATACCAACCAAAGTTCAAGCCCTTTCATGGCTCTTAAGGGGAAGCTTTACCCAACATCTAGTACCACGTGATGTTATCTCATAAGTGTTATCCTTTTATAAGGGTCACGAAGAAACTAATGTGCACATCATGTTTTAATATGAATATTTAGACCTGGACACACATTTCTCACTCTTTAGGCAGCCTTATGTGCTGTAGCCTTCCAATTCGACTTCACTCAATCGTGCCTTTACCATTCAAATACTAGAGAGTTTGCAGCGACATGAATCCTTAAACTACACCATATTGCGATCATTTTTGAAGATTCAACTTCAAAGCAAAGGGTTGTATGGAAAAATATCAATTTCCTGATCACAAATTGGGTTAACAAACTCTAAATTATTAAGGATTGGTCTATTGCTACGGTTATTTCCAGCTTGATAGATATATTTGAAGCCTATTTTGACCTCTTTATAAGCTTTTTAGGATAATTACTTGTACTCTATATGTACTTCTTTCTGCATCTCAGGGAAATTTCTTTGTTTCTTACAATAAAAGGGGAACGATAGATTGCTTCAATCTTTTAATGTCAATTGATAGGTCAGTTTCCTCTTCCATGATATCTACATTAGCAACGAGGACAGACTCTTACATTCTAGTAAAAGATAAAGGGTGAACATATGTGATGAATTTGCTAAAAAAATGGACTGGTAAATCATCATAGAAAGATTGTATGATCATTGCAATATACAGTTCAATTACGTAATCGTAGTTCACAGCACCAAGAACAGCAGAAATGAATGAAGTTAGCATAATTCTTTCCTAAATAAAAGGCTTTATCTGACAACCACCCAAACACCATGAACAAAACTATAAATAGACACCAGATAAAACAAATACTATAAGCCGTCAATGTAGATAGTCTATCAACATAGTTTGGATTAGGATGGATTATAAAAAAGATATTAACATTGGATCAATAGTGTTTACACAGAGAGATCTGTTCCTGAAACCATATTATTTATATTATTACAGCTCAACAAACCACCATGAAAACAAGATTAATGTAAAAAAACGTACCTGTTTTGTATTCCATGTAAATAATGACTGCAAATCTACTGAGATATTTAACGTCAAGCTGACCTGCATCAAAGAAAGGTCACATGATTCAATTGCTAGTAAGATTTAACTTCGTAAATCCAAATTTGCCTTTCATTCGACAAACCATTAACGGGTGCACAAAAGAGGCCAAACAAACTAGCAAATAAATAGATAATGTATGCAAATACGTACAAAACATTAAAGAATAATTTCTTGCCACCCAAAAACTCTATTTTTCTTTTCTCAGAATAATGAAATTGAGAAGTTTAAATCCTAATGCCTGTATGAAAGCAGACAAAGTAGAACAGCAGAAGAATACAATGGGCTTAATGAACTCCCATGGGAGCACATTGCTATTTTCGAAGCAACTTTCTTGGCTATATCTAATTGTGATTGTAGATTCCAAGGCGAAATAGAATGTGCGGGGAACAAGGAAATACATGTTTTTAACATAAATGGATAAGAATCATTAGTTGAGCCCCTTATTTTTATATTTAAAAACATATACATCACCAGAGAGTTCTTATTAAATACAAAACATGTATTTCTCACAATAAACAAACTCTTAAGCTACAATGCGAAATGACTAAACCTGATTCCAAAATCACAATAAACATGTGATACAACTAAATTAGCATGGAAATAACTCCCATTGAAAGTAATCCCCAAATTCCATACAACTATTAATTTAAAAAATGAAGTGGATAAAAAGATAGGAAAACTTTAAGAAGAAAATAAAGTAAAGCCAAGTAAACCATTAAGCCATAACCTAAAAAGAAACAGCTCAATACATGAAACCCCAAATAAACCTACAAAACATACCTCATCGTTCCCGTTAGGTTGTTTCTGAAACCAATTGGTGTTCAGAACCTGAAACCATATTAAAATAAAAAATTTAGAAACCAAAATCGAGAAATGAATTGAAATTAGAATAGAAAGGAATAATCGACAAACATGGATCTAGAAAAAAGAAGACATACATAAGAATAAAAAGAAACAGACACACAAAGAGAGAAGAACCTGGACTTGGGCAGTGGGCGAGGGAGAGGTAAGTTTATCAGTGAAAGAGGCCATGGCGCAGATTATAGCGAGAATTGTGATGGAGAAGGTCAGCAACGCATTGGCTCTGTAAGTGAAAGAATGCATCTTCTCCGGTGTTACTCTCCTCAAATTCTCTCTCTTCCACCTTTTGCTCCACCGCCCTGAACCCCGCTCCGCTTCCGATAACCCTACCGGTGAGAAAGAGAGAGAGAGAGAGAAATGAAAATGAAACGGAAGTAGGGTTGTTCTCGGTCTTTGGTCCGGTTTTTTTTATAGATATTTATTTTTAAAAAAATTTCACCAAAAACCAACCATATATTTGTCCGATCCTAATTTAATTTGGTATTTTCCATTAAATATTTTTTTTTTGCAAAACCCAATTTAACAAAATTAAAATTAAAAAAAATAGTATTAAATGTACAAATTTAAATATTATTTAAAAAAGTATAATGAGTATTGATATAATAGATTATGTAATTATATCAAACTTATATAAAATGTAATAACAAAAAATTACAAATCTTGATTCATAATTTCATAATGGCAACATCCAAGTTTAAAGAATCGAATCGACTAAATCTTTCATGCATAATTCTCTGACTTTAAAGAATCGACGTGGGTGTGTAGTCAATCAAAACTAGACTAACTGTATCGATTCTAATTGTGTTCTAAAACTCAATTCGGTTTTGAACGCCCGAATTATAGTTTTAATGGATGAGAATCATACTATGCGGATTTACGTAATTGAATCTTAGAACAAATCTTTATTGGTTTTTAAACTAGTGTTTTACTACTACACTTTTTGTTTCAAAAACCTTGAACCCATAACCATCTTCGAAGGTACATTTCCTAGAAAAACAGCCGGAAAATAGATAGAAATTCCTACGGAAATCACATGATACTACAACTATTCGCATTTTCATCACTAAAGTAGTGAACGTAACTGTCACGCGCCGGTGAAATCGGTGGCATTGACCCATGGCTCATCGGGAATGGCCCACCAAACATCATTGGTTGATGCATTCCACTCCCCATCGCTCTTTGTTGGTTCATCATCATGGCTGCCATGTATTGTTGATGGTAAGGATTTGCTGGCCCCACCCCTGGATAATATCCACCGTTCATCATTGCTTGTGCAGGTAGACCTGCTGCCACTGGAATATTTCCCATTGGACCTATTGGATAGTTACCCATTTGACCCAAGTTGCCACCCATGTGACCCGAGTTACTACCCATTTGACCCAAGTTGCCACCCATGTGACCCAAGTTACCACCCATTTGACCCAAGTTGCCACCCATGTGACCCAAGTTACCACCCATTTGACCCATTTGACCACCTTGACCTATTGGACCAATATGACCCGGGATCATCTGACCCGGAACCATCTGACCCGGAAGACTATTAACATGGCCCATATTGCCAAACTGATTAGGATGCATCTGACCCGGAAGCCTATTAACATGGCCCATATTGCCAAACTGATTAGGATGCCCATTTACAGGACCCCTTTGCCCAACCGGACCCATTTTCAGTCCACCGCTAACACTGCCGCCGCAGCCACCGCTTCCGCCGCTGTAACCACCTCGGTTGCCGCCACCTTTGACGGGCTTCGAGACATTGATCTCATGAAACCCGTCTTCTAGAGAGGTAAAATCAGGTAGATCATCTTTTCTTCCTCCACCTTTCTTGTGTTGGTTTTCATGTTTATTTAGGCCCTTGGCACTCACATTTTTGTTAGTAGGACTACCCTTTGCCTTACCCTTCTTGCTATCCTCACCCTCTCCTCCCTTGCAACTCTTCTTCTTACCAAAACCAAATAGCCCTACACTTTTCTTTCCATAACCTATCAATCCACCACCGCCTTTCCCGTCTTTTTTACTCTTGTCGCCTTTTTTTGGGTCGATCCCGATTTTCTCGCCGGAGCATCCTTTTTTTCTTCCATTATTGCTCTTCTTCGGATCCGTTTTTTCGTTTTTGCTCTTCATAACAATCGGGATATCTATAACCCCACCTTTCTTGTTAGATCCAACCCCGCCTTTATTTATGGCATATGCATTGACCATACCATTAGAACCATGGGGTCCATGGCCTTTGCCCATCATGGGTGTGGGCATCATCTTGTTGGCCCCATGTCTTCCATCATTAAAGCCATGGTCACCATCGCCACCATAACCATCATCATCATATTCATCATCATAATCATCATCGTCGAACAGATCTTCGTCGTCAAACCCATCGTCGCTCCCGTCAAAATCTTCCGCAGGCAAGTTGTTTTTCACATATTTCTGATCTTTTGGAGGAGCAGCCATGGCCATAGCCATCGGATCTTTATAAGAATGTCCCATCTTCTGCTGTTGCTGATATTTTCCGCCATTGTTGTAAGCTCTGTGGTGGTTGTTGCCCTGACCCAGTTTTGAACTTTCAATCTGAACCATGTTCTTGAACTGATTGTTCATATTTCCATGAAAATTAGTCGAACCCTTTTGAAAACTCCAAATCTCTGCGTGTTTCCCTGATTTTACAAGCTTCTTCACCAGCGTTGTTGGGTCGACATTTCCTGTCACAGTCACCTTCCCTGTCTCTCCATCTATCTTTACCGAATAGACTCCTGTCAATTGCAGATCATAAAAGAGAAAAAGGCCCCGAATGAATAAAATTTTTAAAAAAAATTCAAATCCGAATAAAAGCATTGAAAACATGAAGATTAAGACTTCAGATTTACCCTCAAATTTCTGCAACAATTTCTTTACTTTCTTCTTGCAGCCATCGCAGTGTATACTTACTCTCAGAACACAAGTCTATCAACCCAGAAAAGCAAAACAGAAAGAAAATGGTTAGAGATCCCACCATGAATGTATCGATTTACCATGTCGAGCGCAATTAGAGAGCGTCTAGACGGGGTATTTCACTTGCTTGATTCAAACAAAATGTAAGCTATTTAGCAGAAAGAAGTACCTGAAGCTTAGAGATATCCTGTTTATTCATGCCTTCTCCCAAACGCAGAAGAGAGAGAGCGAAGGGGTATACGGCTTCGAGCAAGAAGAATGAGTTAGAGAGAGAGAGAAAGGAAACAAACGGGTCGAAAGCTCTGAGCTTGGAATGAAAAAGTTCGGAGAGAGAGAATTAAAGGAAGAAAGAGAGAGAGAGAGAGAGAGAAACTTTACTTTAGGCTTCCGGCTGCACCAGTGGTTTGAGCTTCCTTGAACCTTTCTCCCGCAACTTTAAAACAAAAAAGAACCCAGAAATCAAAGACGCTCTGCTGCTGAGAATAAGCCAGAGAGCATACGACTGAATAACCAGGTTAAGAATTCATTTGAAACTGAGGAAGAGAGAGAGAGAGAGAGAGAGAGAGAGAGAGAGAGAGAGTTAAAAACTCGGTGGGTGAGAATTGAAATCTCCAAATTTACAGTCATAAATTATTCCTGCATGGTTGGAGTCATAATTAACTAAAAAAATGAACAAATTAATTAGTCTGAAAAATAATCCAACTCTTTATAACAAGATTCTTGAATTTTCATAATAAAAACAATATTAAATTTAAGGAAAAACAATGAAGTGAGAAATGATATTATTGAATTAAATCTCAAATGCTTAACATATTATCCTACTTTAATGTCATCTTTTTAACGTGTTACTGCGTGATTAGATAAATTTAAACTTACTAAAACAAGATTAATACAATCTCTATTCCATAAATCCATCTGTATGCTCTATATGGCTAGACATTAATGTGATATAATTGTCACACTCTCCATGCTGAATTCCCCACTTAATAAATCATAAAGCGAAGTTTTGGTAATATTTTTTCTTAATTTTGTACATAAATATAAATTAAATTAGTTTTTGTAGTCCATGAACTTAATTCCACAATTGTTGTACAAGCCAGCCTAGGTCAGTGAGCAATAAATTATTATTGTCATTATTAATCTGTGATTCTTTAATTTTTTCACATGCTTTCCACTTCAATATATCACAACTAATATATGAATATATATTAATTATTCCCAACTTTTACATATTTAGGTATATTTCTCCTTGTTTGTTTTGAACTTAAAAACAAATACTAAAGTTCAATTTAATTGCAATCACAATTTGAACCGAAGTCGTTAGTTCAAAATGTTCATCAACGCTCAACCTCGAATGGATTATACTTGTCGCATTTGCTTATGGCGTTTAAACTTGGGTTCGAATAAAACTGCATTTCATTGCCGAGTTCGTTTGATCATATCCATGGTTCCATTTCGCGATTCCAAAACCTAAGGAACATTAGACGAAGGTTTAGCTCCATCGATCCAAATTTCAACGTTTTGTTTTGAAAGGAACGATCATCGAGTACGAGCTGATGTTTAATTGGTGAAGGAGAAGATGAGAGCTAAAATTTTAATGTCAAAGGCATAGGAAATATATATTTCTAAAAAATTAAATAATTTGTTGAAAATAAAAGAAAGAAAGTTGGTCACACGATGCTTTATTGGGATGTGGGCAGACCTTTAACTTTGCCAGGACTTCTTTGACTCCCTTCTTCTATGATTTCTTCCCCATTTTACTAATTTAATAATCTTTTTTTATTTCCCCAATCTTATAATTTAAAACATAATTATTGACATCTATTATAATTAGACTAATTTAATTGTCTTCGATGCAGGAACAAAGGTACAATTTGCAGATCTACTTTTTGGATTTAATCGACTTGCTTTGATCCGACTTTGACTAAAGTGACACCCATTGTTTAATATTTTTTATTTTTATTTTATACAATATTCTAACGGTAGAATTTTCAAAATATATGATAATTTAATAGGGTTAAATGTATTATAAAACTTATTAACTATTTTAAGCTCAACATCAAGTAATACCTCAATTTTATCGGTTATTTTATAGTTGATACCTCAAACTTTTTTTTATTGGCAATAAATGATATGATCTTAAACAAATTTTTAATGTATACTTCGATGTTGAAATGATATTTTACCGCTTGTAATCAACTATATTATCCTTTGTCACAATCACTGTGACACACTTTTTCATTATCAATCTTTGTACCCAAAAGGCGAAAGATTTCGTCCCTCAAGACCTCTACACTCCGGCCCGACAATCTATGAGAAAGTTAAATCACAGTGACTCAACGGCCCAGAGATAGGAGGCTTTTACCCGATATCCTAAGGAGCTACCTCAATATTAGGGGTAACAACTCTCACACTAGGACAACGCATGCGTCGAACCTAGGCTCTTGTACTAAATCTACCATATCTGAATCAACTGAGTTATGCCCGTGCAGACTTTTCATTACAAATCCAATTTCTTCCATTGTTCATCTCATTGAAAATGTGCCATTTGAAGTTTTCCAAAACAATTGCGGTCAATTATGTAGCTTAAAGTCGTCTTCATTCTTTGTAGAAACTAAAAGGATAATCGAAAAATCCATGCTAGAGAAGATATAATTTGTTAAGTTCGAAGAGTTCATTGTTAAAGAAAAACTTAAAAGTATTCACCGCAAATATCCTTAATCTATGGTGCTAAATGGTATCTACCCTGAACTTTAATTAATAATCTTTTAATTTATTTAAAAATGGGAAGAAAAATAGGTAATAAAATAAGAAAATATGTATATAAAAAATTCAAACTGTAAAATGTATAAAAAAATCTTGACGAATACAGACACAACAACTAGAAAGCGACTAAGGGCTGTTTAGCCTCTGCCACCCGCACCCGACACAGGGGGTACAAAACTCCATGCACCGAGATGCGGCGGATCTTTCACCCCCCCTTTCGACCACTCCGGCCAGAGCATTAAGCTTCCTGTAGCAGGAAGTCCGGGACCCTCTACTGCCCTCATTATGGTTTTTTAATACATTTAGAAGATTTATATATATATATATATATATATATATATATATTTTAATTTCAGAATTTTTAAATATTTTATTTAAATAAAAATGGAAGGAACAAATAGCAATAAGTAAAATAAATTAAAGAAGGGAGTGGGGAGGAGGGCAGAAGATAACAGCTGGTTTGAAGATGTGGAGACGGGGGTACTCCCTAACAGCAGACACTGTCTAAGGGCCTAAGGCAACACATCCTCTGACTGTGGACCCAATTCCTAGGACGGTCCTTTTTTTTAATATTATTAGTGGTAAAAATAATAATTATAAAAAGCAAATCCAGCTATAGTTTCCAATGAGTATTTAAATCTTAAAAAAGGTAATTAATTATTCATAAAATATTATTTATTTATCATCCTTTGAGAGAGAGAGATGCTTTTAAAGGTGTGTGAATGTAAAAAAAGTGTGGGAGATGGAAGAGTCTCTTTTGCTTTTAGGACTGAGTTCTTCTTCAAAGAGGCAAAGAGGAACGCTCTTTCTGTCTATTCATTCCCTCACAACCTTTTACACATTCCTACGTTCATTTTCATCTATACCTATGCTTGTCTCCCAATTATTCTCATCCTTCTATGAGTGCATTATGGAACTATTCGATGCCTAGTGCCAAATCAGCCGTTATTTCTCAGGTTGAGAGCTTAAACCCGTGTAACGTAGGGTCGGTGTTGATTTTCGGGATTGAGTTTGGAAGCTCTTAATCCTTGGTTATTTGAGGCTATATAATAGATGTAGAGTTGATTGGAGGCGCGAATTGGAAAGTGAGGTTTTATTTTTGGTGCTCTCGATTGACACTCCAGTCTACAACTGGTGTGCAAGGGTCGACAGATACGAGTATCAAAGCCGAGCAAAGGTTGACACTTCATAATTAAAGGGTGGCCCTTTGATTAGAGTGTTGACCCTTGCCAACTCTATAGCATCAAGGATGGACTATTTATGCATGGTGTTAACCACTATGTGCCTAGCAAGACCGGTCGATTGAACAAGTCGACTTTACTCATATAGAGCCGATGAAAGATCGAGCCGTGATACGAGCATTTGGCTCATATTGTGTCTTGAGCCGAGATTCGATCATTGTTAGGAGAAGGTTAACCTTTTTTGGGAGTGGTCGACCACTGGTCTCGATATTGTTGATGAGGTTATTGTTGTCATTTAGGTAGGTATTTCTATATTGCTATGCAAAGTAATGTTGATCTTCTTTCAACTAGATGGCTTCAAAGGCTTCGGGAGTGGCCTACAAAGCTAGGGCCGTAACTCTTGAAATTGGGTCCGCTACCTTCATGTTTGTGGACGAATAATAATAGGCATGTATAGGTGTCCCTGGGCTAGATGACCCTGATGAGAAAACCGAACCGGAACTGACAAATCTAATTGAAACCCGGTGAAATCGGTTGGATCAGATCGGTTTTGATGAATTTAAATACTAAATTTGGTTCGATAAAAGAAAAATAATTAGGTTTGGGTCAGATATTTTAATGAAAATAGTAGGATTAGTTTTCTATTCGGTTTTTTTAAAGTTTTTCTGTCTAACTCGAAAACCAATAATATCGAATTTTTAAAAGATATATATTTTTAAATTAGAAATAAAATTATTTAAAATATAAAAAAAAATGAACATCCAAACCAAAAAGTCCTTTCAGAGAATGAAGTTCTGTTTCCGTAAGGTTTTTAATTCTGGTTTTATAGTCTCGCATGGAATAGATTGTTCCAAGTCATTCAGGCCAATTTGAAGCTAATCTGGATGGAGTAAATGATACCAAAGACTGAATCCATTCATAAAATTAGAAATAAAACGTATTGTCTGTACGAACATAACTCAGTTAGTTCAAAAATGATAAATTTAAAACGAGAGTCAATGTTCGAAGCCTGGTGGTCGTAGTGTAAGAGTTTAATCTTTCTATGTGAGGTTGTTCATTGTAAATGACAAATAGACCTCTTATTTCTGGACTGCTGATTCACTATGATTTAACTCCTTACGTATTGTTGGGCCGAAGTGTGGGAGTAGTGGGAATGAAGAATTTAGCTTTTTGAAACGAACAAGGAATAAAACGTACTAGTTTGGAAAGACAGGCACAATGACCAATCATCAATCGTGTAGGTGAATTTAAGCATGTAAAACACGTGCTAAATCCAACAGGGAGTCCGGTGGCTAGACCAAGAAAGTGACCTATCTATGGCTCACAAGAATGGCCTTGCGATTCTGGTTTGAATTTGATACAGATGAGAAAGATGATTTGGAAATCCAACTCCTCTGAAAGCAATACTTGATTCTTCTGGCTTTACTTTCCCTCAAAGAAAGCTTGAGAAGCTTCAGACCACAGTGGAGGTATATTTACCAAGTCCATTTTCTAGCAAAGCTACCTTGTTTTTTTCCAAGTCCATTTTCTAGCAAAGCAACCCTCTCTCTCTCTCTCTTCCAAAAATGGAGGAGAGAGAAACCCAACACCGCCAGCCGCTGAACCTCTGCCGATTCTTGTACACCTTCTTCATGAAATTCTTCGCCAGAAAAACTCTCAGAGCTGTTCCTTTGAAGACTCCTCCATCCAACCACTGCACAGAGCTGCCTATATACGACTCTTCGCCCCCTCGAATTTCCTCCACAATTCACCAAATTGAGCAAATCAATGGATGCCAAATTGCCGACCATCGAGCGGCTGGAAAAGGGTCGCCTCCGGTGTGGATTCCGATCAACGATTCTGCTCCGGAGAAAGGCAAAGAAGAAGAGGAAGAGGCAAAGGCCCCCAAAAAAATGGTGAGCATTAACGAGAATGTCGAGGACATAAACACAATTCTGAAGCAAAGGAGAAAAAGTAAGCCGAAAGAGTCGGACTCATTCGGGCGCCAACAAGAACAAGATCATCACCCCAAGCGTCTCAAGTCGATTCTTAGAGTGGGTTCTGATCTAAACGACACTTTTCACTCTCTTCTTTCTTAAATTTATGCTTCGATTAAAACATTTGTACTGTTCATGTGGATTTCATGTGTTATTCTAAATTGTAATTGGTTTTACTATATGTTAAAATTAATGGAACTCGTGCAATGGCGCATCAAAGACTGCACAACTTCGTTCTCGGGATCAAACTTTCGAACACGATCGTGAATATGTATCCACCACATTGCAATGTATACCACGATTCGATTTCGTGATTAATATCTCATAGTTGAATTGTTGCTCGTCGTAGTGTCTCGTAGTGTTTCTCCATAATGTAGAGATGCATGTAATGGAGAAGTTGAATTTGTTAGAAATAGAAAACTTAGATATAAATCACATGTAATCTTCTCTTTCGACGATGTAAAATTTAACATTTTATTTATCATCAGAAGCAGGTCATCACAATCTACCTCACTTTCAAATGAAAAACCAATATTTGAAAATGATCCATTTTTCATTTATTTTATATTTTAAATGTATTAGAGTTGCTTCACATCAATACTAATTTACCATTTACTACAATTATGCCCAGTTACAGTCGTCTTTCCATTTACTGACTTTTAGCTAATTATTTGTTTATTTTATTAAGGGAGAACAGGTAACAAATTTATTTTTTAAAAGGGTTATTTGCAATTTCATTATGATTTTTCCTTATTTTTATTTATTTATTTTAAAATTTTTAAAAACATACAAAAATTGAAACCAAACCCTGGCCACCTGGTCTGCTCTGTTTCAAGATCCGACATCCACACAACGCCCATGGCTGTAATTATAGCATACAGGGATGAACAAGAGTAGATTGAGTCAGTTTTTTAATTATTCAAAACAGATTTATTTGATTTTAAATTTGGGGTTTAGAATTGAAAATCAACCCAAAACCTGAAATGAATTTTCCAACCTGATAAAAAAAATTTAATTTTGTTTGTGTCAATCGTAATTTTTTTTCAATTTGTTTCAAGTAATAATATTTTAATTTACATGATTAAAATAATGTATTTTAATTCATTTTTTTATTTTAGTTTATTTTTTTTTAAAATAACTAAAAACTAGCATTTTCTACTTTATCGAATAAAAATAGATAAAAAAAACTAATTTTTTTTAATTTAATAATAATTATCGAGTTATATCGATTTTTTTGAGTTGACCCAAAAATCCAAACTCAACCCAAACCTGTTTACCAATAATCGAAACAACTCAAACACAAAAAATTGATTATTTAACCAACCTAACCCGACCCAAACACTACCTGTTAGGTCTACACCTGTGGGTCGGTTTGCATTGCTCATGCCTACTTACAACACAACCTGTTACCATATGAACCAAGAGTTTCTGAGCTCATTCTATGAGCCTAATTGAGAAAATCATAATGTTTGAAGATTTGGGATCAGATCATTCTGCATGGATGTCAATGAATGTCAAGCACCAATTTTAGAAATCTCACATTGTGAACTTAGGACACCAGACTAAAGGAAGAGATCTATCCATAATTCAAAGCATTTCAACTGTCCTGTTCTAAACAACAGCACTGTAATCTATGGACATGACAGAACAAGCATCCTAATATTGCTAACACCCATATCAAGAGTCTAATAAACAAACAATACAGCTCCCAAACGAGCCTGAAAGCTCACGATAGTCCCAGTATAGATTTATGTACCTTCCATGTCTCCCGTTCCTGCCAGAAACAACAAAAAGCCACATTTAATGGACAAAAATATAGTACGAACAGCATTCTGTTATGAAAATTCAAGTTTAAACAGTATTTGGTAGAGGACACAAGGTTAAAATTGGGGTTCTTTATTACTAAAATTTCTATAACTTCAACGAGACTCCAAACGATCTGAAATTTGAACTAGCAAAAATTAGACATCCAGGACATCAAAATTCTTGGGTCATACGTTTAATTTGGTTATCTTTTAGCCTTCCAAATGCCCGTTGAAAAATGCCCCAAAAAACCAACGGCCTTTTTGTTTAATGCTCAACAATTACTTCGTAATGTATTAAAAAAAGATTTGGCCATCCAGTTTATACTGATATTCATAGTTTTTAGTCCTTGCATTTTTATAATTCTTGCAGGCATAAATAAAAAGGTTTGCTTTTGGAATCATAAAACAGGACATTCTATTCGTGCTTTCAGAAGACATGGAACTAACAAATTTTAGTATTACCATGACGAGCTATTTGGCAAGCCAAACAATTACACAGCAATCAAAGTAATTTCTACATTCAAATATTTTCAAATTAAATAGCAAAAAAATCTGTAATCGGACCTGGAAGCAGAGGAGATGCAGTGGGTTGAAGATGAGGAATGGCAGCATTATGCCATTATCAAAGGCAAGGAAGCGGAGCAGTTAACTTGAAGGTTCCGGTTCTTGCCTAGGCGATAAAAGAGAGACTGAAAAACAATCTCTTGAGAAATGTAAAATGCTGACTGGGTTCGATAATTGAAGCCTTTGAGAGTTTTAGGGGTTAATATTGCTCTGCTAGCCGCTAGGTGAACGAAGAACCAAAGTAGACCACTGGCCGTAAGTCAAAATTTAAGAGTGCTACCTATGACCACTTCTTGGTAATTCTTTCTGATAATCTGATTTGTTCCTCTTCAGATATGTGTGGATTAAGGTTCCAAAGATTCTTAACGAAGTTACTTGCCTCGTCTTGGCGATTAAGCTTGCAATAACAATCTACTATAGAGTTGTAGGTGTTCTGATTTGGTTTACATCCTTGCTTGATCATGTACTGAACCACATCAATAGCTTCCACAAACATCCCATCAGCTGCATAACTTGAAACGAAGGTATTGTAAGTAACAACATCTGGAACAACCCCAGAATCTCTCATTTCAGAGAAGATTCTAGATGCTTCTTTAATTCGACCGTTTCTACAGTAGGCAAAAATAACAGTGTTGTAAGAGATATTATCAGGTTTCAACCCCTTCTCGATAATCTCCTCTAAACATTTCTCAGCTCTTTCAAAATTTTCAGAGCGGCTGTACATGTACATCAAGCTATTGTAAGTCGTCAAACTTGGGGTAAAGTCACTTTCATTCATGAACTTCAAAATCTCATTTGTTTTGGAAACCATTTGTCTCCTACCATAAATAGAAACCATGGCATTAAGGGTTGTTATATCAGGCGGAAATCCCCGTTTCTTCAATTCAAAAAAGGCACGTTCAGTTTCCTTTAAAAGATCACTTTTACTATTGACTAGAACAAGGGTTTTCAAAAGCACAGCATGAGTTTCAATTACACCAGACTCAGAGTATATCTCCTCCGAAAGCAAGCTCATTCGATCTACCTCTTTTCCATTCGCATAAGCATGAAGTAAAGAACAGTAAGTGAGTTCATTAGGCTTGCATCGACCATCTTTCATTTCGGCAATTATCTTCTCTGACTGTTCCCAAAGTCCTCCGCGAGCTAGAGCTGCTAAAACAGCATTGTAAGTGGAAAGATCAGGAGTAACTCCAGCCTCCACCATTCTCCTGTAAATGGTCATTGCCTGATCAAATGAACCACATCTGCTGTAAGCACTAATTAGAGTGTTGAAAGTGTCCCTTTCCGGCACAAAGCCAGCCCTCTTCATTTCCTTGAACACTCCAGACACTTCATTGTCCATTCCATTTTGTCCAAAAACTGCCAGAAGTGTGTTCCAAGTAACAATATCAGGGGTGCACCCACATGCTTTAATGTCCTCAAAAACCTTCATCATTTCTGCAAACTTTCCTCTGTTTCCATGCATCTTGATTAGGACATTGAAAGTGCAAATATTGGGTTTGCAACCAGCTCTTCTCATTTCGTCGAAAAACCTCACCACATACTCATCTTTGCCAGTTTTCTCAAATCCAGACAAGAGTGTGGTGTAGGTAAAAACATCAGGATTGATTCCCTTCTCTACCATTTTATGTTTTAGTTCTACTGCTTCCTCCAATAAACCATCTCTAGCACAAGCTGATATCAAAGAGTTGTAAGTTACAATGCTAGGTAAGAATCCACTGGATACCATTTCCTTCAAAACCTCCATTGCTTCCTTAGGTCGTCGAGATTTTCCATAAACATCCAATAATGCATTATAAGTAACTTTGTCTGGGTTAAATCCTTCCTCTTTCATCTCTTCAAAAATCTGAGCAGCTTCTTCGTGTAAAGATCCTCGACGACAGCAACTAATAAGTGTATTATATGTATACAAATCAGGAGCAATCCCAGCAGTCTTCATAGCATCGACAAGACTAACAGTCTTATTCCAAGGCATACCCATTTTACCATAAACATTCAAAATCACATTGTAAGTTATCAGAGTAGGTTTGCAACCTTCTTCCTCCATTTTCTTGAAAACCATAACAGCTTCTCTATACCTTCCATTCGAAGCAAAAGCAGTTATTAATGAAGTATATGCGTAAACATCAATTTCAACACCATCTCTCTGGAGTTCCTGAAGCAAAGCAGCTGCAGAAGAAACCCGACCTTCTTTACCAAGGATATTTACAATCACCGCTGCAATTGAGCTGTTCAAAATAGATGCCCAATTTTCTCGAGTGCGAGCCCACTTGAACACACTTAATGACAAGTCACATTTATTGCTAAACCCCAAGCCCTTGATTAAACCCAGAATATCCAATGAAATTGACTCAAAACTTCGAGTAATACCTTCGCTAGGTTCTAATAATTGAATCAGAAGTTCGTCCAAACGGGAAGAATCAAAAGCGGGATCAACCAAGGAGTTGAAAATTCGCTGACCTTGAGATGAAAGCCGGTGATGCGACCATGGCTTGCCGCGATTGGGGTCCTTAAACTTGCCAATACGAGTACGAGTTCTGTGAATCGCAGAGGAGGCTTTGGGGATGAGGGGTTGTGGGGACTGGACGTTCTGGTGGGGAAGAGGGAAATCTTGAAGAATAGGAGTAATAGGCGGAAAAGGAGAAGGAGAAATAGAAGGAGAAGGAGAGGGTGAAGTGGGAAGGTGGAGCTGATGGGAGTTGGGGAAAAGGGGTCTGGAGATGTGAGGATTTGGCAGAAGAAGAGGAACGGATAGCTTCTCTGCCATTGACGCTCACCTTGGTAGAGGTGAAGTGCCGGGTAGAGTTGAGGAGCTTAAAAATCTGCTTACTGTGACGTCACATGGTTACAAAATTACAGCTTTCAAAATGACCTTATACCGAATTTCGGAAATAAAAATAAAAACACTATAAAATATTAGGCTAAGCCGCTAAGGTGCTGTCCAATATTAATTGGTTTAATAAATTTTATAAATAAATATTTATTTTTATTATATCATATGTGTTTTAATTAAATAAATCAATGTTTATATGATAAAATGGTACAATAAAAGTAATTTTAATATAACTCATATTATTAATAGTCAAAATAAATTCTCTATTTCAATCTTTTTCCCCTTCACTTCTAACTCTAGCTGTCTGAACCGATGCGAGACGTACATATTGCACTTTATATCTCTATTTAGCCATGAAATCCTAGTCCATTTTCTTGGTTGTGAAGATCGCGGCACCATATTTCATAGCTCATTCTGGTTAGACCATTCGGGTCGGTGAAATAATCTGCATGTGGAAGCAACAACACTACTAAATGATGAGAGATGTTGTCCATAATCGCATCCCTTGCAAGCTGCTAACGTTGATGCTAAGACTTTGTAAGTAATTCTGAAACAACCAAATGACATGAGACACTCTAGTTAAATGCATGTCTTGAGATGTCTGCACAACAAAACACGCATCTCGAACGAGCTTTGATCTGACCACGAGATTTTAGAGGATTACACTCTTGCTTCTTGATGAGGCGTAGACCAAGTGAACATCGTTCTTGCGCTCAAATTAATATTATGGAAATATGAATCTCGATATCTATCCCACATCCCAACATGTGTTGCTGTAAGGAAGTGCATAATACTGATGTTAGATTAAAATCTGATAATATCAATGGAACTCTCCGTTTTATGGAAATCCTAAGGCCCCCTCATGGCTCACCAGTGCATATATCACGTAGGGTTGAGGTCTGAGGAGTGGTGTAGAGCTGACATCATGCATTCTCTTAAAGAGAAATCCAAAATAACTACACAATAACAAGAGTATACATCACTCAACACCGAAGTAGCAAGAGTATACATCACTCAACATCGAAGGGTCACTCTTGTTACCTAAAGGCGAAATTCCTCACCCCCAGGGCTCCCACACTCCGGCCCGACAGTTTGTGAGAAAGTAAGTTACGGTGATTCAGCAGCTCAGAGATGTGAGACCTTTTCATGATGCCCCAAGGAGCTACCCCAACTTTGGAGGTAACAATTCCCACACTAGGGCAGCGCATGATTCGAACCCCGACACTTGTTACCAGATCTACCATCCCTCGACCACTGAGGTGAACCCGCACGGGCACCGAAAGATCACTCTTTCTTGATATGGCAAGTGGTTTTCTTTATCTGTTATGATCTTATGCAACAATGTCTTTTGTACATAAATTGCACAATATGCTTTCTTAATGGCCTTTTGACATTTTCTTGTTGTCGCAGTATACTATTGCTACAATCGTACCATGACACTATGCAAATTACTGTATAAAAACAAACATTATTATGCTGGCAAGTCTTGATACATTACATTCTTGATTGTTAATGTGATTAATAGATCACTTCCTCCACGGGAGCTCAAACATCGTTTGAATTTATTTAGCATCACTTACCAATTTCGCCTTTGGAGCTTTTCTGTCAAGGATGAAATTTTTTTTCTTCGTTGAAAATTCGAATATTTATTTCTTGTCTTAGATTTATTGGCATTGGCTACCATATTATAATTTAAAATTTTATATGAAGCAAACCGATGAATCAATGTTATGACTTATGTTGGAATTATTGGTAAAATATATAGTTTATGAAGAAGCTTGAAATGATTTATGATACTAGGGTAATGTTGTCATTTCACATTAAAATGGGTTGAAAATCTAATTTTTAATTAAAATGAGCATATGCCAAAATTCCGCGCCATGCTTGTAGTAGTTTAAACAGACGTCTTGAATGAAGGATTTCGCGGACAGACGGCGAAAAAGACGCATCCGTGAATGTTAATGTTCCTTTCTCCGACGAAGTTTTCAAAATTATCTGGCGATTGCATGGGCATTTCGTTATTTGGTCTGAATATTTGTAAACGAATAAGATTATCTGTTTTTTTGCCCGACATTCGTTTTGGTCTTTCATTCTGATTTCATCCCACATCCAACGCTGTTCTTGATCCTTTTTGAGGAAAGGTACTGTGTAGAGACGAAGAGCAACGGTTTTCCACGATAAGGATCGGGGTAGTTTTTTGAGAATTCATCTGATTTCATTATGGATTTGCATACAATTTGATTGAAAAGCCATAACACATGCGTAGTCTAATTTGGGACTCGAAGTTATTGTTAGGACCACGAAGAAACGACTGTTTCTGATCGATGGATTTCTTGTTGGTCGGGATGACTTCAGGGTGTCTGAAGTGATTTTGAGATAAAGTTTTAATGGGCAGATTCCTCAGTGTATTTGTCTTGCCGGCATTGCTAATGGCGGGTAATTAGCTCTCCAACTTCATAAGAATCTCCTTTCTCTTCTAAATCAAATTAATTACTGTTATTCACGGTCAGACATTGTCAATCGAATGAATGTTAATCCTAATCTTATATCGGAGTTTAGTATGCTGTAATGTTTTCACTGTAAAGAACTGAAAAAGGGGAAATGTGATGTTTTCCAGAGCTCTTCAACCTAATTTTTTATTATCTATTTTTTGCTGCTTCCAGCTGCTTTGGAAAACTGGAGCTTGATATCTATGGCTGATCTGTTAGCCTTTCTTTATATTCAGTATACTGCTCCAAAAACTGGTATTCAACTTTGATCTTAGTTTTTCTTTCCTTTTGAAGATTCATGTTTAACTTGCAAGTTTATGACTTGCAAGTTTTTCTTTTCCATATTATGGTTTTGAAAATGATGGATTGCTACATTCTGCTCTATCTTGGAACGTGCAATAGGTCACTTTTGGAAAATTTCTTCTTAAAAGCTATTCATTTGATGTTGTTAGAAGGGTAAGAAGGGAAAATAATTTCATTTTTTTTGTTAATTGCTTGATTTGTTACTTTTCCATTAGTGAAAATAATGTTAGCGGCGATAGTATTCTAAGAAAAAGAATCAGCTAATGAATTCATGATATTAACTTCCATATGGAAAAAAGCTATATGATATAGAAGATGACATCTATAAGTTTATTGGCTTTAAATGGATCGGATCTTTATTTCAAAGTATACATCCCCCGATTTAAGCCTATAAAAAGAAGATTTTGAGATTCTATAACCTGATTCAAGAGAAGAATCTACTACGGAATTTTCTTACTTGGTGGATTAATTGTGCTGACATAGATGTGTTGAATAAATTGTTTACCTTTTATTTATACGCAACTAAATTTTGATTTTACAGGTTTTCAGTTGCACAGGAAATCATTAGTCTTGTGGTTTCTTCTGATCTTTTCATCCCTGATCATTTTTTCGGAAGCAATATTTCAAATTCTTTTGGAAATCGAGGGGAGTCAATGGAGTGTGGCTGAGGCTAAGTGGGCTAAGCTAATTGGTTTATTGAGGTAGATAGAGAATTATCATATTGAAACTATGTTTCTCTTTCTTTCTCTTTGAAAAGTTATTTCCACTTATTTGCTTCTTGAAAGTCCTTTTACAGAAGAGATTGTTTTGCAGAGTTCATTCCTTGAGATTTTCATCAGCTGTGTACTTTTTGATGATCCACGCGTTAATAGCTTTTGTTTCTCTATTTGAAATCTATGAAAATAGATTTCAAATTACTTCGTGGAAAGATTCTTCTTGGGGGCATCTCTACTTGTCGGTTGTTCATTTAGGTACATATTTAAAATGATCTCTTCTTTTTTATACTTTGATTCTCTTTTTTCAGCATAAATAGAAATAATGCTCTAATTTATGGGGACTCATCGGGTTCAGGCAGTATATTTGCAGTAAATTTTATATTAAGAAAAAGATATGAATATCAAATAAATGAAATTTTTTTTAATGGAAGGTTTGCACCCAAGAGCCTTTTGCTGCTTATGTTTACCCGCTGTACAGCTAATTGTTGGGATTGGCTTCCCCAGTTGGATTTCTTTACCATATTTTATTTGTAGTAGTGTTGGACTCGTTGATTGGTCATTAACCAGCAATTTCATCGGTCTTTTCCAGTAAGCTATTTTGTTGCTTTCATTTTTCAACAGTACTTAGAATTTTCTAATTTAGAATACAATCATGGCATTATCCAGTGAAAAAAAGTCCACTGTGTTTGAAGGTGTTGGAGGTATCTTTTGTTCTATGCTGGGTTGAACATCCTCCTGCTGTACGTCTATCAACTTCCTCTTGAATATTCAGAGACAGGTCTCTGGATTGCTAATTTGATTGGAATATTTAAAATATCTCCCAAATCTGGTTGGCCAGAAATATGTTCTGGTGTATCCCTTGTGCTATTTTACTTGATGGTACGCACAAATTAGTTTGATTTTATTGGTTTTATTTTCCTGATATGCACAAATTAAAATTAGTTTAATAATGCAACCATGCCTCACATCTACCGTATACATCATGTGGACATACATGTTGCCCAATCCTCTAGAAGGCTCACGTCGCATCCTGCTTCACAGTCTTTGACTCAATCATGTCTTCTTTAATAGCTTTAATTAAAGTTTAATAGCTCTATGTATAATCTCTTCATGCCTTTTCATATCATATTTTCATTATGTAATCTGCTAGTAACTTGTCTTCCCCATACAATTTTCAGTTAACCTGGATTCAAAGTGATCTGGCAGAAATGGACTTCATCATGTCTAAAAAAGGAAGTAACTTGACCGAGCAGCTTATCCCAAGGAAGAATATGTTTATTTTTTGGGAATCAAGGTACTTAATCGGAAGTCTTTTGTCTTTGAGGAGTCACAATTTTCTTTCAACATATACTCAAATAAAGCACTTGCGTTGTCTTTCAGTCAGAGTATGGGCTATCAAATGCTACCATATAAACCTTTTGGTGAAACAGAAAGTGCTGGTTTTGTAAGATAGGTCGACACATGTCTATCATATATCGTTTTTGGATGTATCATTGCGACAAAAGTTGAAACAAAGAGATTTCTAGATCTCTTAAAGAACATGTCAGCTGCTGAAAAGTAGCCATCAGGCAACTTGATTGAATTTTTTTTGTGGTTTGGTTAGGCGTGATGATGATATGTCATTCTTATAATGACATAACAAAGAAAGAGGATGAACACATGTGGTGCTGGTCATTCTTATTAGTTAACATCAATAAGTAACAGAACCTTGTGACATTGCTGGTTCTCTTGCTTCCTCTTTTTGTATTGGGTTGCTGGTCTAATTTTAAATTTTAGCTTAAGCTAATATAACCTGCTAATCAAAACATGAACAGTTTTTTGTACAACATATTCCGTGCATACTGCATCAACATGGCACTGAAATTTTGTTGTACTGAGTGCCTTCATCCAATAACTGCTCAAAAAGGGAGGTCTAGGTTTTATTACAAAGAATAGAAACCAATAGGTTTCAGATTACTCTCTTTAGTTTTTATATTGGTCCCTTTCGTTAAAATTGAATGAATAATTGTTGGATCATGTTGCTACAATCGTGTAGAAGGAGCAACATCTACTGCTTAAGTTTCCTATAATATGATCTTTCAGAAAAGATGACATTTAATAGTGTTATGTTATAAAAATGGCAAACTTCAATGGTGCTATTTATCTTCTCTCCTGATTTCCTTTTGATGAAGATCCAACCAGGAAAAGGTTGGAAGTGGTTATTTCCTTGCAGCCCTATTATGAACTTCTTAGCCATAAACCTGTCTTGCACTTCTAAATGCAAATTTTACTCCTAGTAATTTCTTTATTCCAGTTTTACATCGTAATTTTTTTGCTAAATGTTCTGCAGATCTGGTGCAAATCATACAAACGTTTTGTTTCAAGAGTCAGTCTTTGAGACCTTTAGCATCAATTTCTTCACTTATGGATTTCCGGTATGCATTTATTATTATGACGAGAAGTACACGAATTCTAATCTTATTTCTTTCTTTTCTTCAAATGATTATAAATGCCCAACTACACTATTAAGACTCTTGCTTGTGCCTTGCAAGTTTACTTGAATGGCTTGTGCTGTGTGAGTTTACTTCAAATTTCTCCAAAGGACTGTTCTAGAGGTACCTTTCGAGCTACTAGAGGAGTCCGTCAAGGCCTTTCACTTATGCCTTTCTAATTCCTTCTTGCCAATGATGTCCTTGAGAGCTAACACTATTGATTGAATTGAAGGATTCAAAGTTGGTCATGACATACAAATATCTCTCATTTACATATATTATAATTTATTTAATATTAGTAATTATATTTTTAAGGAGTAAATTACTTATATCTAATTAAAGTTATCTTTAAATAAATAGATTCTTTAGGATTATATTGAACTATCTTTGAATATTATTATAAAATGAAATTCTCTCTTAAAGAGTGTGTTTACCAAGCTCTAGCTTTTAGTGTTCATTGGAACAAGTACCTGCCGGACTGTGGTGTTATTTCCTAGTTTTATCCCTTATTTAATGTTTACTAGGAATGATTTCATTCGATGTGCAACAATGGTATCTTGTCATTACAAAACATATCGATATTTGTTATCATTTTGTTCGTAGAGTTATTGCATATAGTGTTTTTACTATGAGTAAAATAGGAGTAAGATGTTGAATGCAATAAGTTCAAATATTATTTGAATTTGGTTGGAATTAGCTCTTTATTGTGTCTTTTGAGACTTTGTGAAAGAGAAAGTTATTTTCTGGATTAATGTTATGGAGATATATTTTATACAGTAGAATTCACGTCAATGTGCAGATTGTTAAATTAGAGTAACCCAAAATCTAATTCAGCCAGGCCAGTACAAGTCACATTGGGATCTCAATAACGATTAGGTTTTCATCGTCTATAAATATATGCTTGAATTACAAAACTTATTGTACAAATTTTGATTAGTGACTTCTCTCATCTGCTTGTAGTTTTTTTCCATCTTGGACTTCCAGTTAATTTTTATAATTTTTTTTCTATTTCTAGTTCTGCATTTGTTATTTCAATACTAACATTAACGAAAAATTTCATATTACAGTTGAAAATGATGAGATGTATTATCCTAAGTGTAAATCTTTTTTTGATATTCCCATAATCTCATGGATGTAATATTAGGCATTAATTTAAAATATGTTGCTATGGTGAGGAAAAATTCATCCCAAAACCAACTGGAGCAAGTTGTTGAGTTGGAGGGACAAACAAGATATTTACAAGAATTTGCATACAACATTGAAAATCTGGGGATAAAATGAAAAGCTGTCTGAACTTCTTGATGAAATTTTTGTCATCAATAGCCACCCTCTCAGTCCACTAGCTGATAGAATTGTGAGGATAACATCCAAGTCTTAAAAGGAAGATAGTGGCTGCTGTACAATCTCTAACAATTTGTGTACTAAAAATTAGATGAAGAAGTGAAAGCCAGGCTGATCACTACATTTTTAGAGTGAAATGATATTGGAAAAAATCACCTCCTAATCCTCCACTTATATGACACCATCCCGCTGCAATTGACATTACTGAGATGAAGAAGTGAATAATTAAATTGACCATAGAATTGAAACAAATCTTGGAAATCTGAGATATGTGTGAGGAATTGAAGTAGCATGTTCAGCTATGGAAACTTTTATTTCTTATGTTGAACCCAGTGACAGAGCAGGGAATGCTCTAATACAAATCTGGGAATATCCCAATTCATGTAAATATTAACTTACATATGAATAGCTCCAAAAGATTGCAATCGTATTGCTATGTCAGAGACTAGTGAGAAAGTAAATCTTATTCACACCAGACAAGTTACCTCATGTGCAATTGGAATTGGAGTCTGAATAGTTTGAAGTAAGATCGCCTAAAATTCCTGCAAACATAATACCATGTTTGACCTATTCTTTTAGCTGATTTGGAGTTGTTACTCTTCATAGTAGATATTACTATTGTAATTTTTCTTTGAGAATAAACATATTCCCTAGAGTAGATACGTTCCCAATTTAATATTCTATTGTACCTAGATGTACTGTAAAGACTCGATGTATGGGAGTAATAATTTCCAAAAATTATTACAAGATCAATTATGACCCAATACTATTTCAGATTCTCCAATAATCTCCCTTTAGCTAAGAAAAACTTGTCTGAAAATCATATAATCATCTTAGTTTCTGAAACACAAGTTCCATGGTATTTAATACCAATTTCAGTATCTTTTTTGGTGAAAAAGGTGTGAGCCAAACTTAGTGAAAGTCTGGGGATGATCAACTAATAAATTTTCTTCTTTGGTTACCTGTTCACCATAACTATTTTTGAAACAGTAGTTTCAATCATGTCTGATACCAACTCAATATCTTGCTTTGTGGGGGATGCGCTCGCCAAACATGTTTGAATACCTAATCACCATACATAATGCATAGGGAATTATATTTACTCTCCTATCCATGCCAAAGAGAATTAGTATATTTAAAATTTGAGATATTTGTAAAATTTATAGTCCTGAATGTATTACTACATCTGCTTTGAATTTAGGGTATATTTAAACATGGAATGTAATCTGGACTTCGACTCTCGTGCCTTTTTTAATGTAAAGATTATTAAATATTTGTATTGATTTCCTCCAATGCCCTTAATTTGATGTGCAGATTTCCTTTCTTGCTCTTTCTTTTTGGAGTTTTCATTTCACGAGCCTTTGCGCATTTGGATTACTTACATATGTGGGATACATTTTGTATGCATTTCCATCCATGTATCACTTACACAGGTTGAATGGCTCACTTCTAATATTCATTCTCTTCTGGGCTGCAAGCACTTATGTCTTCAATGTGGCATATACTTTCTTCAACAAGAAACTGCTAAAGGTACAGGAGAATTTCTCCTTCATATTGGCTAGAAATTTGTTTTTTTTAAAGACCTAGTGTGACATTGTGTAGGATATGGGAATCTGGGAAACTATAGGGTTGTGGCATTACTCTTTTCCTGGATTGTATTTACTCGCACAATATGGCCTTGGTGTTCTTGTTGCCATTGGAAATCTTGCGAATAACTATGTTTTCTTATACTTATCTGATAAAGATCATCATCACAGAAATGAAGATTCAACAATAGAAGGTAACAAATTTAAAGACTAAGTCATTGTGATTCTTTTTCAGTGCCTCATTTCATTATTGTGAAAGTTACCCAAAACTTCAGTTAACTTCTGTAGAAGTCACTTATTTTCTTTTGTTGTATGATTTGTAATTAGAACTATTTTGAGAATTATTAATTCATTCCTAATGATAAATTAAATAGGAAATGGCATATAATAAATCATTGAAAATCTGTTTTTCTTCACTAAAACTCATTTTTTACGAGAAAGGAAAGAATGTATAAAGTAACGAGAGGAAAAAAATCACCCCTAACAATATTAAAAAAACTTATTGAAAAAATAATCTCTCAAACAAGAAAAAATAAAGGTAAAAATGACTCAGAAAATACTTAGAGGCTAAGAGCTTTAGATCTCTTAGCAATAGGAATGTTGATACTATCTGAGAAATCACTTTTTTCGATATTTATCTTCAAATCTCATCTAAACAGCCCAGTAGTTAGTAAGAATAACGAGTTTCCAAATTAAAAAAATTCTTATACCTTCTTTACTTGATAGCAACATCATTGATGATGCTCCCAATATCCAGTGAACTCTTATTAACCAGTTCAAAAAGGAAGAGAATCACATCTACGATTCTCTAACCATCTCATAGTGGATTACAAAGTGAGTATTAGTTTTGTTCTTACCTCACAGAAAGGACAATATTGTGAACTAATCCTGTAGAAGGATTTTTCTTATGATTAGTTTTCTCTTTATATACAACTTACTATTCACCAACGCTCGGGCCAATGAAAGTATTTAGATGGAGGAGTAAGCTGATATTATAAAGAACGAACAGAGGCTCCAATTGGGGAGAAAGAGCTGCTGCTCGAGACTGACCATGTAGCTGGGTGCTGGTTTATCTCCCTGAAAGGTCAACAACCAAGGGTTACTGTTTAATTGAGCGTATTGCAAAGAGAGGCAATAGATTGTCATGAGATGGACAATAAATGCTTGGAAATCTCACACAATGAAATACTCCAATCCATTTGTCCTTCCAGAAGGGGACCAAGGCTTTATCACGCAATTTGAATCTATGCAATTTTGGAAATATATGATACAAAAGGAAACATGTTTTCAAGGACTACAAAAATCGATGCATCAGCTTAATTCGATGCTCAACCAAAAGTCTGACAACCATTATTCACTGTGTTTGAGTGCATGTCACTGTCTTCTGGTCACTCTAGTCTAGTCTCTTATAATAAACCCTATCTAAATGATCTGCCATTGCATCATTTTTCTGGCAATTTCCTCTATGATCTTCAATGCTCACCCTAATTTTCATTTTTCTGGTAAGGATTTCTCAACATCCATTCTATCCAACTTCACTTAATGATATATCGACTCTTTCGACTGCAAAGTAGGCATTCTACATTCAGTTTTTTCCATATATTGCATGATTTTGCATACATTTAATGCTAATTGCACCACAGATCTCTTTATCCTGGCAAGCTTTGCAATGTCATGGCTTATATCCTCCATATCCTTTTTCAAAAACAATTCTTTCTTCATTGTCATAAGAAAAAGTGCTCTACTGCTAATTTATTAGGCATCCTACCCAGAATAGAATATAAATACACAATTTTCCTTTGAACATTTTGACGCTGCACAATCTTCTCCGTCATAACTTTCCCTCCCTACTAACCCCCTTCTTTTATCTATCTACGCAAAAGAATCATTGAAAATTTATTATGTAACCCACAAATTCAAGGCATGTGATCTACTAGAAGTAGATGTCCTCGTTAGAGAGTAGTTACATAGGTCAACATTATGGTGTTTCGACCTAGCACTGTGGTGCTTGCCTCTCAATCTTCTGGCATTCGGCTTCAAATACACAGCATTGTTATAGCACATGGTTCTCTGTCACTAGTGAAGTCATGATAAGGATGAAAGGTTGCGTTGTTGGACCTCCCTGCCTCTATATCATCCTCATTCTTTATTCCTAGTTTCTAACGAATTTTTTTGGTAAACCTTTGGTCAATACTTCAATGAGTTAGTCCTTTGTTAAGATTCTAGTGTAGTCCCATCAAATTTGTCTCGCATAAAGTGTTTATTAATATCGATGTGTTTGGTTTTATCAAATTTGTACAATGAAGGCTTCGTGGTCACAATAGAGTTTTTGAGATGTTTTGTAGTTTATTTCTATTTCAATGAGATTCATCTTGATCCAAATTAATTCAGATGTACCATGAGTGTTGCCATTTAGCTATGATCCAACACTAAATTGATATGCTGCATTTCTTGCTTTTTACTTTTCTAAGTTGTCAAGTTTTTAAAACGAATAAGTACAATAATTATATTTAAATAAAAAATAGAAATACATAACGTCTAAGAATTTCAAGACTCAGAAGTAATCTTTCCTTAGATGACTCGGCCCAGAATTTTTGTACTACATTCTCCTACTCTTTTTCTTCATAAACTAACTCTACCATCTTCTATTATATTTATAATCCATATTCATTAACTTCTTTCAACTTCCGCAAACTGTTAATAATTTCTAATAACTAACTTTACAAACAAATTGTATAATTTCTGATATGATCCTTCGATTTCATTATGTTCATCTCTTTTATTCTTTTTGATGTTCTCATCAATTTCTAAACTATCCTCCAATTATTTCCTAAGAGTTCTCTCTTCAAGATGTTATTTAACTAGATAGATGTTGTTCATTGTATTATTGAATACCTTCTTCAAGAGACATTTCATAGTGACATACTTTATTTGTAATGTCTTTCCTAGCTTGAAATATGTTCTTGATTTTCTTTTACTCACAGCATAAGATATTTGCTCATAAAAATCGTTTAAGGTAAACATAAAAATTAAATTTACTTAAAACATATTTAGAACATGTTAGATCCCTTAAACTATTTGTAAGCTATATATACGAAGTTGAAAACTTCTTTTTCTAACTATTATTTACAATTCTTCAAAATTCTTGCCCACAGGTCAAAATCCGCTCAAACAACAACAATCACCCTCATGAACAAATCAATTAATCTCGTACATCTCTTAGTGCACATCTTTCTCACCTACATCATAAAATTCATCTATGAGCATAAGACTCAGCAAGTAGTATACGATGTGCATGAACATGTACATGATATGAATAAGTAAAATTTTTTTTTCTTTTTATTATGGGTTTTTGTTTCTTTTAATTTCTACACTTCATCATCATTGGGGCTTCTTGACAAGGAACGAGAGACTGCAAACTTGAATCCACCTAAGGAGACAACTAACTTGATTCCAAAGGTTGAGGACCACAAACTTTAGTCCATCTAGTGGGACAATCAACTCAAACTCATTCCCAATGACATTTACATAACTTTCTCTTTCTTTCTTTTATCTTTCGTTTTCGTTGTTTGTTCGAGCTCATCCCGAAACAATCATTTTCATACTATGTTTCATATGAAATTTCATGTATGTAATTAGTTCGCAACTTTCTATAAAACATAATTCAAGAGATGCTCGTGAACGTGTTCTGTATGAACTTATCAAGCAGGTAAATAATGTTTATAACACTAAAATAACAATTCATCATATCATAAACCAAATCATTCTTTTCTACATCATTTTATATGTGTATTTCATCTTGACATACAAAACATAAAATAACATATTAAAACAAATTCTTATTGTTCTATGATGTAAATCCAATTACGGGTAAATCACATACAATACTACTTACCTTGTTTATCCTTAGCAAGTATTTCTAGCACTAGGCAAAATTTTGGATCACCTTCACCTCAATTACTTAAAATCATTCAATGTCTTATTTTGAGGTACTTTCAAAATATCATAACTTGTTCTGTACATCATGGAATGCTACGATTCCAAAGCTCATATGTCACTCAAGGTGTCTGATTCAACGTGCTAAAAAATCTAGTGCATTGGACTAGTCTAGCATTGGTTTGAGACACGAAATCTTAAATTGCATAGAATTAATAGTTTTGTGGCAACTTTGATAAAATATGCACAACCTCTACTAATTTTAAATTTCTATCATTCATAAACATATACATGATTTTCCAACATGATTAGTTAACCAATAAATAAAACATGGTGTAAAAATTTTAATTTTGTGTGCCACTCACAGCTAACTTACAAAATTATTGATGTTTTCATAATTCTCATTTATCCTTAATGTAATCATGTTGATAACCATAATCACTTTAAAACACGTTATATAAGGTCATACCTCTTGATTCCTAGCTCAATAAATTTCTATTGATGAGATGAATACTTCTCCTCAAAGGATTATAGACCAATTTCAACTCATTTCCCTTCAACTTTCACTTTCTCTCTCTAAATCTCTTTTATCTCAATTTCTCTCTCTCTTTCACCCTTTCTCACTCTTCAACACGAAAACGGCTGTTGATCAGCCACTCTCTAATATTTCTAGATGCTTCATGGGTGAAAATATTTTTTTTGCTAAATTTATCCATTTAGTTTTACCATTTTACTATTACATGTTATTTTAATTGCTAAAATATCTTCATTATCATCATTTAAATCATACTTAGCTTAACTAATTAATTCTAAGCTAATCTTTTGGGTTAACTTAATTAATCATAGTTAGTAAACTTTAATGATCTTATAATTTTCACTAATTATACTTTAATCATGATTAGACACTAATCTTATAGTGACATGTATCATATTATAATTTGCCTTCCTTTCTTACTCTTAATTCAACATGTATCGCACTAAATCTATTTCTAATTACACCATTTAATAGCTTAAAACACTTAATATGCATATTGATATTACATTATTCGTTTGCTTTTCCAATTCATTTTGTTCCTTACAATGATCTAGATTGTCCTAATACTTGACCCATTATAGGATAGTACTATTCTTGACAATTCTTTATTTTCACAGAGAAGTAAGAAACACGATGAAGTTTTAAGTCTTCAATAGAATTCATATTTTGTGTAATGTCTGCTGCTTACTACGATATTATTTGGCTTTGTGGACTTCTATTTGAACTTGGTCCTCACTCTATCCCCACATTTCTTAGTTCACTAGTGTCATCAAAATTGTTGTTGAGCCTATTATCATTAGCTCACCAACCATATTGAACTTGATTGTTACTATATCCGATGAGCTTTGATGGTACAATGTATCTTTATCAATGTTATGATCAGATTCATGGAGTTTATCCTAGAACGAGTAACAACCCCTTGTCCTGTCATTCGGAAACAAGAAAAAAGAAAAGAGAAGAAAAGAATAACTAATAAACTTGATTGATTGATAGCTCATTTCCCCTTAGGGCCGATGCCTATAAATAGACTACATAATAACCTAATTTACTTTAGGCAATATCCAAAATAGGAAAACCTAATTTATTTTAGAAAATTAACCTAAATTAACAAGCTTGATAGCTAAGAAAATACTATTTAAGGAAACTAAATTATTAAGGAAATAATACTAAAAAAATTACTAAATTCTTTTCATAGAATATTGTTTTCCTACGAAGGAGTCTATTAGATTTATTTCCATAACATCACTCTCCTCTGCAAAAAACAGTTTGTCCTCAAGCTTAAATGAGCGAAACTCCTCGCGAGAAACATGAAGCTCTTCCCATGTGATTTCCGCTGGACTTAGGCCAGTCCACTAACTAATAACTCCCACTTGCCTCTGTTGAGTCTTGTTCGCGGTATCAAAGATGGTTCTAAGATAGTATGACCATCACTAAGTGGAGGTAAGGACGGTGTTGACGAAGGAATTTCGCCCTTAAATGATTTCAACAAACTAATGTGAAAAACATTATGAAGACGGCAGTTGTCTAGTAACTGTAGTTTGTAGGCCACTTCCCTGATCCGACTAAACACTTTGAATGGCCCGTAGAATTTTGGCAACAGCTTATGGAGGGTGGACTTGACCATTGTATGAAGTCAAAATGGGTGCAGGCGCAACCAGACCCAATCGTCGACCAGAAATTCTACCTTCCGATGAAATTTATCATTTTGGACCTTCATGCGATACTGAGCTTGTGTAAGCTTCTCGCGAATTTGAATTAGTGTGCGATCGCGCTCTTGCTGTGTTTCGTCGACCGCCGCTACTCGTGACAGGCCCAGTTCATAAGTGAGTAAGGTTGGTGGTTTGGCCCATGGAAGCTAACGTAGCCAAGACTTGAGTCTTTCCCCAATCAAACAGCGGAGTTACATCTCCATGGTTCGGTTAACCACCTCAGTCTGTTCATCGCTTTGTGGGTGAAAAGCAGACGAGAGGGCTAGTTTCGTACCTGCAAGTTTGAATGATTCCTTCCAAAAATGACTTGTAAACACTGGATCTCTATCGCTTACAATAGATTCCGGAATGCCATGGAGTCGCACAATGTCTTCAAAAAATAGCGTCACCACCAATTGAGCTGAATACAGGTGAGACATGCCGATGAAATGAGCATATTTGGAGAAACAATCTACCACCACCAATAATACTGATTTGCCATCAACTCGGGGTAAAGCGTCGACAAAATTCATAGAAACCTCCGCTCAAACTGTGTCTCGTAGGCCGAGTGGTTGTAAGAGGCCTGTTGGCTGTAGATGTTCGGACTTTTGGCATTGACAAACCACACACTGCGAAATATAAGCCGCAACCGAGTCGTGGAGGCAAGGCCAATAAAAGTCCGCACAAATGTGAACAAGGGTTTTCTAGACTCTCATGGCGCAAATCATGAATGTCGGCCAAAATAGTTTGCGCAAGATGAGAGTCGGGTCGTATGTATAACCGACGCTTGTAGTAGAGGAGGTCGTCTAAAAACGTCCAAGCTGATGATAGTTCGCCGGTTGACACCCGCTTTATATAGAGTTTCGTTGCTTCAGAGGAGGCTGCGTCGCGTTGAATCTCCTGAATAATGGATGAGTGTGGTCGAGAGATAGCCATGAGCTGGGGTGGAACTTCGTCGCGAAGTGAAAGGGCATCTGCGATTGTGTTCAATCGACCCGGACGATATTCCACCGAAAAATTATAACCCAAGAGTTTATTAATCCAGTGCCACTAGGGCAAGGACAAAATTTTCTGCTCGAGGATGAACTTTAAGCTGTAATGGTCTGTACAGACGGTGAACTTCCTTCCCCATAGATATGGCCGCCAGTGACGGATGACTTGGGCCAAGCCAATAAGTTCACGTTCATAGGCGGCTAGCTTAAGATGGCGGGTTACGAGAGTGCGACTGAAATAAGCCACTAGGTGACCTTCCTGTTGGAGAATAGCGTCGATACCAGAGCCAGATGCATCACACTCCACAATAAATGCGATGGCAAAATCAGGCATGCGTGAAACCAGTGCGTGAGAGAGAGCTGCCTTAAGGGCCTCAAACTCCTGTTGGCCCTACTTGAATCATATGAAGTTGCCGCGACGGAGCAATGTGGTCAATGGGCTAGCTGTAATACCGTAATCTCGGATGAACTTTCGATAGTAACCAAACAAGTCGAGTAACCCCCTCAGGATTGTAGCTCACGTTGGCGTGGGCCAAGATGAAACACTGTTGATCTTGGCCAGGTCGACGAAGACGCTGGCTGCGGACACCTGGTGGCCCAAGTAGGCTACCTGTTGGGTGGCAAAGGCGCATTTGGTCTTTTTAAGAACCAGGCGATGTCGGCGCATGAGACCAAACGCGATGCGCAGGTGCTGTATGTGGTCATCGCGATTCTGACTGTATATCAGGATGTCATCAAAGAAAACCAAAATGAAACGCTGTAGATGAGCCGCAAAAAGTTCATTCATGGGGCCTGAAAGGTAGATGACCACGATGAGTGCGAAATGTTGTTTTCTCGATATCGGTCGGATCTATCCGAACCTGGTGATAGCCCGATCGAAGGTCTAATTTTGTGAAAATAGTTGCCCACGCAATTCGTGTAGTAACTCGTCGACCACTGAAATATGGAACTTGTCTTTGATCGTTCGGGAATTGAGTTCTCGATAATCAATGCAAAAATGACATGAGTGATCATGTTTACGAACTAAGAGGACTGATGATGAATACGACGACCTGCTGGAGCGGATAATGCCCTGGCGGAGCATGAGCTAGCACTATTGTTCAATCTAATCTTTTTGGAGATAAGGGTAGCGATATGGCCGCAAGACAACCGGGTTTGAACCCTGATTGAGGCATATTCGATGATCACATGAATATATGGGTGGAAGGTCATTTGGCTCTGTGAAGAGGTCCACAAACTCATGTAAGAGGGTACAGAGGTCATCTGCTTCTCCCGTGGTAGCAATGGATGTCAGGATCAGAGCTGGGCCTGATGGCAAGCTTGATAGGATTTCCTGGCGACCTTGTCAGATGAATTGGATGGTCAATGCATCAAAGTCGTCACTGGAACTATTGTTCGCAACCATTAGATGCCGAGAACTGCATCCAGATATGGCAGGGGTATCACGAAAAAGTCTGTTGTAAAGGAAAGCCCTGACACGGAAAAAGTGACATCACGATGCGCTACCCGTTGGCGACTGAGACTGATAAGTCGGTATCCGATTCTGGCTGAAGTCCCAATCGAGAAGCAGCGTAAACATTAAGAAAATTATGAGTGCTACTCGTGTCAGCAAGGATGCAAAGAATCTGTGATGAAAATGTTGCAGCTAATGTCAGAGTAGATGTTTTGGTGGAACCTGATATGACATTGAGAGATGTAGTCGGTTCTATGAACTTATCATTGAACGAATCTTTCTCGTGCTCAAGACCGTGATCCGTATCCTTATCGCAAAAAATGGCAAATAGGCGTTTGCAAACATGTCTGCAAGTGTATGTCTCATTAAAATTATAACAGAGGCTGTGAGAACGACGATCAGCCATCTCTGCTCGTGAAATATGTTTGATAGTCGGATGTCCTGATGGTTTGACTGTGGGTGCGATCGGAACCGAGATGATTGACAACACAGTGGAAGCACCCTGGTTGCGCATGAAACGGTGTGGGCCGGAAGATGAGGCAGAAGTAGTGTGTCGTTCAAAGGCGCTTGCTAAAGTCATTGCTCTCTCTAATGTGGGTGGATCTTGTAGCTCCACCTCGACTCGTAAGTTTTCGTTGAGACCGGCAGTGATAAGATCTACCGCTTGGTCCTTTGTCACAGTTAGGGCTCTAGTAAACAATGCATGAACCTGTTTTTGGTATTGAGTCACGGTCCCTGTTTGTTTTAGATCAACAAAGTCGCCTAATGTATTTTTCCGAATTGTGGTTCCAAAGTGCTCGATGCACGAGTCCTTGAAGTGGGACCACGAGAGATTGATTTCTCCTTCGCGAAACCGCTCATACTAGTCATCTGCCTCTTCCTTAAGATGAAATGCTGCAAGTCCTATCCATCCGTGTGGTGGAATATTTTGACTTTGAAAGTAGTTCTCGCATCTTGTTAACTACCGTCGGGCATCAGAGGAACCATCGTACGTTGGAAAATCCAAACGTGCTCGTATAATTGGTCGTGTTCCCTCGCTAGGGTAAGTGACATATGGTCTGGCTGCATCCTGGTCAACTATCGGATAACCGTGCTTGGAGTCAATGCTGCTTGTGATGTTTGTAGCGTGGAACGGCTGCCGTGCGTTGTATGGATCGCATGGTCATATGGCGGAAACGCGAAAAATGGTGTATGACCATGCACCGTTGGCGGCGGCGGTGCGAACGTGGAGGAACATGCGGCCGAAAGACCATGCGCAAACGTTTCTCTTGGCGCGGTCTGTGGTGGGGTAAATGCGGTATCG
>QAOC01041863.1:11076-68995 GCA_003255005.1 Begonia fuchsioides | reverse complement strand
AAATTGAACCAAACCATAAAACTTGGTTCAATCTCTAATAATACATGAGTAAAAGAAACCACAAACAAAGATTTGTAGGAAAACACATTAACGTTACCGAACTAGACCAAACATACTATGTGCAGTGGATATAGTGAGCAAATCTATGCCCAAGCCACTTAAATATCATCATATACTGAATAAAATTTCACTAGATACTTAAAAGTACAGTGGGAAACAAATTCTTCTTGTTGAAGAATGGTCATACAGACATATAAGCTTACACCAAATCAGATTAAAGAGTTCATTTTATAGACCATATATTGTTATTGGAATTTATACATTTTTTGGTGGAAACTTAGTCACAAGATGAAGCAAAAAAAAAGATCAAGTGATAAAGTTAAGTGTCGAAGCAGAAAATTGACCAATGAAAAAAGAAAATGTTCACAATAACTAAAAAATAGAATCTAAAGGGGTTCTAATAGACCATGTGATATTTAATTGACTATTGACATAGAACTTTATCGAAAAAAGATGAAACGTATGGAAATAAATATGATTGTCCAATGAAAATATATCCAATGGCATGATAGGCATGAATTTTGCTCCTTACGTATAACAACTTGCTGATGTGTCTACAAAGAGATCGTCAAATCCTAGTTTGATTCTATAATTGGCATGCTTGAAATGAAAGAAATTTTGTGATCAAGCTTGAGGGAGAGTGTAGAGCAAAACAAAACAAAAAATCTTTAATCATCATCACAAACAATCACTTCTACTAATTAGAACAAAGTCTCATTTGCTTATTTTTCATATATGTAATCAATGCAGATTAAGGAATGACTTATTTTTCATAGATTAAAATTTGAGTAATTATCAATGAACCTCCTATAAGTTAGGGGTGTTTTTCAACTTACACCTTAAAATTTTAATTATATTAATGAGTTAGAGTATGAGTTGATAAAATTTTGAAGTTTAAGTTAACAATTAGAAATATACTCATACTTTTAAATGCTAATTGATAGAATTAACAGTTAAAATATTATTTGAAAAATACTCCTACTTCAAGGTATCAATAGACGCAATTAAAAGTTTAGGATGTTATTTGAAAAACACTTCTAACTTCAAAGTGTTCATTGATTTTATCTTTCAAATTTCCATAAGTAAATGTCTTACAATAGTAGAATGAAAGCAAACAGATATTCTTTTCTTCCAAGCTAATTGTCTCTTCTGTATCATATTAGAGTCCCCAAGTAAATTGCAGGAACTCCATAATGATATGGGAAAATATATTTTTGGTAAAGGTTGGTTAGTCTAAAAGGAAATATCTTATATGTTTTAGTTTGATCAGATGTTTCAATGCTCCTACATTAGCGGTGATCTGTATCCATTTGTACTCTATAATTAGAAAGAAGATTTAAAATTTCCTTAGTTACGCTGTGGCTTTATCAATTCACATGGAGGAATGATGCCTCATTTTCTGTAGTTGTAGGCTCAGTATTTTGTTTGTGCCTTTTCCCTCTCAGATAAAGAAGAGACAAAAATATTGATAGTTGCTACTATTGCTTGGGGACTGCGCAAGAGCTCTCGTGCTATCCTCTTGGCTCTTATATTTATCAATGCCATGAATTCTGGCCTAATTCATGCTGCATATAGTAAGTACACCTTTCTTTCATCGCTTATCATTATTTCTTCCTCTTTTTTTTTTTTTAAATGAACACTTTTATTTTGCTTCTTCAAAAAGTTTTTACTTTAAATATTTGTTATGATCATCAAGGTATGTGAAAGAGTAAATTTCTCGCTTCCCATCTACTAGTTTCTAGAAAATGCTAAACTCTAATTTATTTGGATATTTAAACTTATGTTGAATGTACTAACTATTGTCAATTTATACATGAACACCAGTGATTTTCTTTGTTATATTTCTACTGAGACACAATGTTGGTCGAAAGTTACAGCAGTATTTGATCCTTCTGTGTGAAGTACATTTTGCTCTACTATACATGGTACGACTTGATCTGGTCTGCAAAGTATTGGATGAGCACTGCCCAATCGTAAAAGAAGTTCTTTCACAACTAGGTAGACACACTTGACATATTTCCTTACTAAGTATCAAACCATATCTTCTCTTTCTAACATCTATTGGAATATTATCATTTCCAACTTTTGTGTTTTTGTAGGGCTTCTCAATCAAAATGGTTCTTCTGACTTCTCAAAAATAGTTGCTCTAGCGAGTTTCTGTGCCATTAACAATCACGGTTCTGCAATGCTCTTCTCGATGTCAGCAATTTTGCAGAATAACCCTCCAATAGGGTTCAGCATTCTGAGGGCTGGTTTGATTCGATCAGTGCTAGTATCTGTGTGTACTTTGGGCCATGGAGAATACTCAGAAAATAACTCTTTTCATGGTATGATGACAGTTTTCTTTACTTTCCTTTGCAGTTTTAGTCTGCGGAGAGAATGATGAAAAATTATTTCTTGTATATATGATTCAGTTATATTTAATCTATAATACAAAACTACCAAAAAGAGAAATAATATCCCTAAAAATGAGATATAGTAATTCCTAAATCAAAGGAGAGGCTAAAAATAAATATGATTTCTAAATCATAATTATTACCATGTTAACAGTTTGTTATAAATAACTTATTCTCAAAACGTATGTCATGTAAAATTAGGATATTGATTCACGATTTGTAAACAACACTATAGGCATGTTTAACATGCTATTCTATATTAAAAAAGAAGTTTTGTGCTCCTTAATTTCTTGTTCATGCTAAAGTTCAAATATTGGAAAGTGTGAGAATAATAGAAAAAGAAATGTATATTATTCATCAAAAGGGTTTACAGTGACTTCTTTATAAGCAATTGAGAATAATCTAGAAAAGGAAAACAAATAATGTAAAGAAATGCAATTATCTAAGTAAGCTAACAAAATTATACTATGAATAAATCCTAATCAAATCGTTACTTAATAAATTATTTAATCAATTTACCAACACTCCCCTCAAGTTGGAATGTAAGTATTTGTCACTCTAAGCTTGTTCACCATGTTTTTGAAACTTGATTTATGAAGACTTTTTATCAAAACATCTGATGTCTGGTCCTTGGTTGGAATGTATGTGATATGCACAATTCCACTCTAGACATTTTCTTTGATAAAATGACGATCCACTTCCACATGTTTTGTTCTATCATGATGAAGTAGATTACGAGTGTTACAGGCTTGACTCCCGTAAATTCCTTTATTAAAAAATAATATTAAAAGAAACAAAATTAGTAGTTTTTAATTATAATTTTTTATTTTGTAGTATGATAATTTTTTTATTTAAATTAGATGATTATAATTTCCTATTATAGTTAATTACTTTATTTAATATTTTTTATTTAAATTAGGTTAAGTGTATTTTATTTAAGATGTTGTAAGCTATAGGAAAGAATATGATTAATCAGAAAATTTTATTTTTAGTTTTTGCCTCTCTCTCTTTCTCTTCTCTCGTTCAAATTTCGTACGACTCTCTCAATGACGGAACAAGGGATTGTTACTTGATCGTAAGATAAATCTTCGAAAAAAGATTGTATCAATGAGCAACACTTGTTGGGGTTTGATTATCACAATGGAGTGTCATAAGAACAATACTAAGAATCTTCAATTCTTCTAGTGGTCTTCTAAGCCACGATCCTTCATATATGCCATGAGCTAGTGCTCGAAACTCTGTCCCTGCATACTCCTTGCTACAACTCGTTATTTAACTGTCCAAGTTACTAGATTACCCCCATAATTTGATCTTCTATCCACAAGTGACCCTGTCCAGTCAACATCTATATACATTTCTACAATCTTGTTCGTGGTTTTCTTGAAAAATAGTTCCCCACCTGGAGAATCTTTGAGGAACCTTAGTATCATATTTGCTGCATCAAGATGTCTTTGGCCCGTTGAGTGCATGAACTAGCTTAGCATGAATACTGAAGGAAATGTCTACACGAGTATGTACTAGTTCATTGTGAGATTTTCTTGTGATGATTCAATCATCTACATATACAATTAGAATGACATTTTTTCCACTCTCAGAATGTTTTTAGAATAAGGTGTGATCAGACTGCTTGTACGAAACCTTGTTTCTTCACAACTTGAGTAAATTTCTCAAACCACTCTCTTGATGTTTGCTACGGACCATAAAGAGAATTCTTCAACTTGTTGATCAAATTTCCTTTTAATGTGAATCCTAGAAGTGGTTTCATATACAATTCTTCGTGTAAATCTCCATTTAAGAATGTATTTTTTTATGTCTAACTAATGGAGAGGCCAATCAAGATTCCTCGCTAAGATCAGAAGAACTCTGATGGAATGTATTTTGGCTACTAGCGCAAAAGTTTCTTTGTAGTCTATCCAATATGTTTGAGTGAAACCTTTAGATACTAATATTGCCTTGTACTTGTCGATACTACCATCAGCATTATATTTGACACTAAAGACCTATTTATGACCTACTATAGTTTTTCCCTTTGGTAACTCTCTAGTCTCCCACATGTGATTTTTTTCCAAAGCTTTCATTTCTTCCAAAACTGCCTTCTTCCATTTAGGATCTTCAAGAGCTTCTTCAATATTCTGTGGTATTACCACATCTGTTACTGTTGTAGTAAAGGCAAAAAAACAGAATAATTCTTCATATGAAACATATTTGAAAATTGGATATTGAAAACATATTCATACTCATTTCTTGACAGCAATAGGAGCATCAACATTTTCTCTACTACATAAGCTTTGTGGTTTCACTTGCTCTTCTTCATCGTCACAAGTTGTATGAGAAATAAGTACAACTTCAGTGCTAGAGACAAGAACTTGTTCAGACTCTTGAAATTGCTAAGATTCACGTTTTTTGCTACTTAAAGGATGATTTTTTTGTGAATAAACAATGTCCTTCTATTGCCCTTCCAGTGTACCATGTCGCGACTCAATAGGTTAAAAGGATTCAGAAATATTTGGGAAGGGGGAAATGATGTAGTTTTTGTCACTTCAATTTTTTTCATGACTAAAGTTCATCTAGAATCTCCCTCTGACTTGAGGATTTGGGAAAATATGTTTGTTTTAAAAAATGTAACTTTCATTGAGATAAACATGCGATGGAGATTGGGTGAGTAACACTTGTATCCTTTTTGTGTGGAAGAGTACCCATTGAAGACATACTTTACGGATTATTGGACCTTTGTTCAAACAAACTTCTATTGAATCAGTATTTTTGTTCCTTCATTTTTTTTCTTCACTCGTAACTTGTAAAACTTTTCTTTGCCCTGCTTTTTGGGACTTCATATAGCCAGTTTTATCAATAATGTCCAATCAACGTTCTCGAGTATGACCAAACTTATTGTAGTGTGAGCACCGTGGTCGTTGAATTTGTTTATGGCTATGGTCTTTTCAGGTAACAAGGGCAATTGTCTCTTCAGGGTGGTCGGTGAAGGCTGTAACTAGTTGGTCTTTCTCTAATTGGTGGTAGTGGTCTTCGACCAAGAATTCTTCCCCAAACTTCATTTAACTCCTTATTAAGTCGATCTAGGAAATCATATAGACGTTTCTTCTCAAGATGTTTTCGAAATTTGATATTTTCTTCAAGATCTCCCTAATTGACTTCATAGTGCATGTCTAACTCTTGATATAATGTTTGTAGGGAGTTATAATATTCTTTAGTACCTTGTTGCAGTGCCTTGAGGTTATTTTTTTATTTAGAAAACCCGTGAAACATTTTCAAGATCAGAATAATTGTCTCGTTCTGCATCCCGAATAGCCTTAGCCGTTTTAAGAATTAAGTAGGTATGACTAATTTTTGGTTCCATTGAATTGATGAGCCAAGTCATAACAAGGTAGTTGTTCAACTCCTAGTTGGCATTGGCTGGATCTGCAACATCGGGTCGACTTGGCCAGTGATGTAGCCGAGTTTTCTTTTTCTTCTAATTACAAGCATTATTGATCTAGACAACTGGAGAAAATTTCTTCCATCCATTCTCTAATTAGTAATTTGTAATGAAAAGTTTTCCACAAAAGACTGCATAGTTGTGGACAGACTTATTGCTGATAATACTAGTGCTATCAAAATTGTTGCTAATCTTATTTTCCATGATCGGACCAAACATATAAAAGTGGATTGCCACTATATTCGTCGTGCTTTTGAGGAAAAAATTATAACTCTTCCATATATTTCCATAGAACTATATATAGCAGATATTTTGACCAAGGCCATGACGAGAAAGCGCCATCAATTTTTAGCAGACAAATTGTTGTTGTTTGATAATCAACATTAATCTTATGGGGGATGCAATTGTAGAAACTCTAGACAATTATAGATTTTATAATCATTATCAAAGTTGTAAATATTGTATTTCATATTTAGTTAGGCATACGTTAGGTAACTAATATTATCTTGATTAATTTCTATTTGTGTAGATATTTACTTTCTATAAAATTAGGGAATTTTCTTATATAATGAGAATCCTTATCATAGGACAAACCACTCAATTTGATTACTTTTGTTACAGGACATGCTTCTGGAAGTTTCTGTTTACTAGTATAGTCTTGAAGAGTAGGAGGTTGAACCGTTATAGGCAGGTGGATGGTGGGTTGTGAAGGAGTAATAGTATATACCAACATATCATCATTCTCTTCTTTAGTTTTGCTAGGAGATGTGAGAAAGAACGATATACTCTGTAAGAAAGTAACATCACTCGAGACAAGATAACAATCAATAGTAGGACAAAAACATCTATATCTTTATTTAAGACGAAAATACCCAAGATAGACATATTATGCGATTTAGGATCTAGTTGGGTTATTTGGTTTGTATTGAAAACATCTTCTAAATATATGTTGAATAGAAGACCTCTCTCTAGAGTGTTTATCTTCTGGGCAAGTTCGTGGTCACGAGAATGACTAAACGCTGAACCGTTGTGCATTTATTTTCTTTTATTACTAGTTTTCAACGATGAACATATTTTATACTGAACACAAACTTTCCTTTTTTGTAAAGGCTTTTATGTATGCATTCTTTCTCTTCTATTTGTCTCGTTATCCACTGTTATGGACGCTTTCGTAGAAAAGTAATATGTTAGACGAGTCTAATTATATTTATTATTAGTTGCTTATTTCTATTAGTGTATTTACTTTAGGTTTGATGAGCGTTTTGGTCTTTTATAATTAATTAAGTCAATGTAAAGTCTATTTAAAGGGCCTTAACCCTTATAATTTAGGGAAGAGAATCAAGTATCTTTTAATTATTTATTATTCTTCTTCTTCTCCCTAACTCTATCTCTCTCTATGGGCGGAAGATGGATGATTACCCGATCCCAGGGTAAACTCCCTGAGTCCGATCCTAACAATTTGGTATCAGAGCCAAATCCCTCATCCGAACCTGATTCTCATTCACCAGCTGCGTCAGTTATGGGAGAGGATTCTTCTAGTGCTGGCAAACGAGCGAGCCAGCTCGCCGGCTCGCTCGTTTGGCTCGGCACTGTAGCGGCTCGAGCAAAAGCTCGATCCGAGCCCGAGAGTGCAGCTCGTTCGAGCTGGCTCGGTTGGCTCGGACTACTTGTAGTGCGGTCGACACTTAGTATACACGCGATCGACACTTAATGCATATGTAAATTTGGATGGCCGACCGCAAAATAAGGTGTCGACCGCTATACGTTCCAGAACGTTTTTAAGTATCGACCGCTAATTAAATGTCGACTACAATACGCATGATTGTTGTGAAAGTGTCGACCGCGTGGAAAAAAGAGTCGACCGGTAGTTGTAAAAAGGTCGACCGTTTTTATAAAGAGGGTGACCGTTATAATGTAATGGCTATAACTTGCATATGCAACGGTAACGTAAGGTCGACCGTTTTAAAACTGAAGGTCGACCGCATGTAGCTGTTATGCGTGAATTCTATAAATTGTAGAGGTTAGCTGATAACTTTTTTACGGACGATACCCCTATGGAGTAGGTTCGTTCTTTTGTACTCTTTTCGAACAATTAAACAACTTTTTGTAACATATTTTACTTTTTAATGGCACAATGAATGCTTTCAGTGTTTCTATTTCGATTCGTACAATGCATGAGTATTAATTGTTAACTCTTTTGCGAATTGATTTCAAATTGGATGCTTTCAGTGTTTCTATTTCGATTCGTAAAAGACATGTTGCATGCTGTTGATTCTATGTTTTGAACTTTCAATGCTATTGCCTTCGAGTTTCTTTGAGATATTTATTCGATGTATTGTTTTTGTGTTTCTTTTGCGTAATGGAGGCGATACATACAAATGTTATCATGCAAATTTTTTTTTGGCTTGAAGAAAACAATATGCATAAATTGGTCATTACATAATATCGAATAAGTTATACAACTTCAATATACAAATTTTTTTTTTCTTGTTTGGCTCGTTTGGCTCGGCTCGTTTAGGCTCGACAGGCTCGACTGGCTCGAATCGGCTCGCTCGTTTAGGCTCGAGGCTCGCGAGCCGGCTCGAGCCAATTTTTTTTTAAAAAAGCTCGACAGAGCCGGCTCGAATAGGCTCGACGGGCTCGAAAGGCTCGGCTCGTTTGACTCGTCAGGCTCGACGAGCCGGCCTTTCCCGGGCTCGAGCCGGCTCGATTGCCAACTCTAGATGTTTCGATGTTGTTTCCAATTTTGCAGCGTATGCTTTAACTATTGGGGCAATCACAAAAAAATCACGAAACACTAACTTCGCACCTCTTCAACTAGCGCAATAACCCTCTCCCGCTGATTTTGGCCGCGCAACTAGCACACGACAGCGCCTTCTTCGCACCGCCCTCTCCTATCGTCTCGCCGCAGCAGCCGCAGCCCAAGCTGCGCAGCACCACATTGCCGCTGCCTATTCTTGTCGGGCCGGTCACATACAACAGCCTCCTTCCGGCACCGCCCGCTCATCTTTTCGCGCCACATTAGCTACAGACAGCGCCGACCTTGTTTCTGATCTCCGCCGCGCAAGAAATGCTATATTCCGCTTGTCTCGTTGCAGCGACCACCGCGCGCAACGCCTCCTTCATCGCGCTGGTCGCGAACGTCGCGCCACAGCAGCGCAACCCTCGCTCGCCTCGTTGTCGTCAACCGTTCAAGCAACGCCGTCCTTCACCGCGCCTCCTTCGCCTCCACATCCATCGTCGGCCCATTTTGCAGGGGAGATCTCGCTCGCGCCAACCACCATGCCCTGGCCACAGACCGAGGGCCCTCCACCAACTTTTGGTGGAATTACTTGTGGGCCGAACGAGATCTTTTTGTCCAACAACAATCCGAATGGGCCGAACAATCCGAATGGGCTTAGCAATCCGAATTGGCCAAACAATCCGAATTGGCTGAGCAACCATTCAGTTCAGCACTTCAGCCTGAGTTTAATGGCTACTATTATCGCTCGCCCCGATTAGCCGATAGTGGATCCAAACATGATTGAGTCATATATCACTTACCCCAGCGATGACACACAGCCTGTTATTCGTGCCCGCTTGGATTTTCCGTCCTATGATGGCTCAGTGGATCCTCACCGATGGTTGAACCAATGTGAGCATTATTTCCATAGCCAGAACATCCCACTACCCTGGTGGGTGGGTCTAACCGCCTTTTATTTACAGGATGAGGCCGCTAACTGGTACGAACGATTCTGTGATGATAAGGCAGAACTCTCATGGAATCACTTCAATTATTCTTGCATCGAACGGTTCGGCACATCTTCCCAGTCCAATACATTGGGAGAGTTAATCGATTTGAAACAGACAGGCACAGTGCAAGAGTATCAAAAGGAATTCTAGCGTCTATTTACCAGAGCTCTTTCTGTCACTCCAGACCAGGCGATCCATCATTTTACTGTCGGCTTACATTTTACTGCCGGCTTACGCACCTCACTTCACTTGAAGGTGGAGTTACAGGATCCACCTACGTTGGAATGAGCTATGGCATTAACACGTGCCTATGAACGACAAACTATTCCCTCCTCGGTGCCTGCTTCCGTGCCTGGAACCCGCCGGTTCATACAGCCCCCGGGCCCTTCCACTACACCCTCGAGCGCACCACTCACGGCGTCCTCCTCAACCGGACACCCAAGACAACCACCCCCGGTCAGCGCACGTTCAAACGTATTTCTCGCGTTGAGATGACTTAGCGGAGGTCCCGTGGTCTATGCTATAACTGTGATGAGCCTTATTCCCGAGACCATACTTGCAAGCTCCTTTTCTGGCTTTACTGTGACGACGACTTTGATTCCACATATGAACCGAATGAGGACCCCGTTGAGACAGAGATCATTGAGCCTAATATTTCACTCCATGCTATAGCAAGTTCACCTGAGGCATCCACGTTGACATTCGCAGCCACCTTTTCCTCTCAGGTTCTCCGTGGTCTAGCAGACACGGGCAATACGCATAACTTCCTGAGCGTTCGTGCCGTTGCGCGTCTGGGCTTGCAGCCGTCGTCAGCCGCTTCCATGACGGTTTCTGTGGCCAATGGGGCGCGCGTCAGTTGTTTAGGGGCCTGCCAGAACGTCTCTTTTTCCATTTCTGGATTATTATTCACGATTGATTTTTATGTGATACCCCTCCCTAGTCTGGATACAGTACTGGGCGTACACTGGTTACAGACTCTCGGCCCTGTCCTTTGGGATTTCGATTCTCTCACTCTCCAGTTCTGAGGGCCTCCCAGCGATTTTGTCTGCTTTACCTGCTAGACCGGCGGCAGCACTGGCCGCTCTGTCCGCCGCCGACACACCAGCAGACATTTCTGACTTGCTACAGGAGTTTGGGGACCTTTTCACCGAATCGGATGACCTCCCTCATTCGATCATGTGATCATCGCATCTGCCTAGCTAACAGTTTTGATCCTGTAGTCGTACGGCCGTACCGCTACCCCCACCTTAAGAAGGATGAGATTGAGCGACAGTGCTCCATTATGCTACGACTGGGCTTATCCGACCCAGTCGCTCGCCATATTCTTCGTCAGTCCTCTTAGTACGGAAACAAGACCAAACCTGGCGTTTCTGTGTTGATTATCGGGCACTTAATACACAGATGATCAAAGACAAGTTCCCGATTCCTGTGGTCGACGAGTTATTAGATGAATTGCACGGGTCGACTCTATTTACTGAGCTGGATCTTCGCTCTGGTTATCATCAGATTCGTATGGATCCGAACGATATTGAGAAGATGGCCTTTCACACTCATCATGGGCACTTCGAGTTCCTCGTCATGTCGTTTGGGCTTGCTAATGCCTCATCCACATTTTAGGCTCTTATGAACGAGGTATTCGCTGATCATCTCTGCCGCTTTATCTTAGTCTTTTTCGATGATATTCGGGTATATAGTCAGACTCCGGCGTTACACTGGGCCTTCTGCGCGTTACACTGGGCCTTCTGCGCTAGCATCGTTTTTTTCTTAAGAGGTCCAAGTGTATGTTCGTTGCCCCACATGTGTCTTATTTGGGTCATCTGGTGTCCGCTTCCGGTGTATCCGTTGACACAGACAAGATTCGCAGAATTTCGTCTTGGCCCACCCCGACTTCTGTCACTGCTCTTAGGGTATTTCTCGGTCTTGCCTGTTATTATTGGAAATTTATTTGTGAGTTCGGTTTTACGGCTGCCTCATTGACCTCTTTGCTCCTGTGCAACAGCTTTCATTGGACGACCGAGTCCCAATCGGTCTTTGAGTCCCTTAAGGTCGTTCTTTCCACTACACCAGTTCTCCACATGTCGGATTTTTCCACTGACTTTATTGTCGAGTGCGATGCTTCTGTATCAGGCATAGGGGCCGTACTACAGCAGTCAGGACATCCGATAACGTATTTCAACCAATAGCTTGCGCCCGCCATGGTTCCTTAGCAGCTTATGAGCGGGAACTCATTGGTTTGGCCCAGGCCGTACGACATTGGCGCCCATTTATTGTTCGCACTGATCATTACAGCCTCAAATTCCTTCTTGAGCAAGAGATTTCGACTTCACCACAGCAGCACTGGATCAGTAAGCTATTGGGTTACGATTTTTCGGTGGAATACAAACCGGGAAGGCTGAACACCACCGCCGATGCTCTTTCTCGCCGCGAAGTGCCTACCGCGCATCTCCTAGCTATATCTCTGCCACTGTCCTTCTTGGATGAGATTCGTCGTGACACGACGTCTTCCACCGAGACAGACCTTTTACTCCAGAGAGTTTCTGCAGGCGAATTATCTTTCACGTGGACAATTTATGACGGGTTACTACTTTACAAACGCCGTTTTATATCCGCCTGACTCTCCTCTCATACAGCCTATTTTGGCCAGCACACATGATCCATGTCATGAGGGCGTTTAGAAGACCCTCCTTCGCGTACGTGTCAATTTTTATTGGCCGAATCCGCGCGCCTCTGTTGCTGCTTACGTTTCGGCTTGTTTGGTCTGTCAACGCCATAAGTCCGAACACTTGCAGCCAGTCGGACTACTTCAGCCATTATGTCTTCCTGATATTGTCTTGGCTGATATATCTATGGATTTTGTTGATGCTTTGCCCCGTGCGGAAGGCAAGTCGGTTATCTTGGTGGTGGTTGACCGCTTCTCTAAGTATGCACAATCCGTGGCTATAGCACATCTGTATTCAGCTCAATCCGTGGCTCGGGTTTTCTTTGAGCATATTGTCTGTCTTCACGGTATTCCTGAGTCTATTGTGAGTGATCTCAATTTGGTTTTCACCAGTCATTTTTGGACTGAGCTCTTCATCCTTGTCGGTTCCAAATTGGCCCTTTCATCGGCTTTTCATCCTCAGAGCGATGGTCGGACGGAAGTGGTAAATCGCACTATGAAGATGTATCTCTGTTGTTTGATTGAGGAACAACCCAAGTCGTGACTTCGCTGGCTACCATGAGCGGAATATTTTTATAATACGTCATTCTACTCAACCCTTCAGTCTTCTCCATTCCAGGTGGTTTATGGTCGACCCCACCTTCAATGCTTACGTATGAATTAGGTTTGGCACGCGTTGCTGCGGTTGATGATGCCTTACAAGACCGAGATAATGCCTTAGAGCACATTCGGGAGAAGCTCACCCAAGCTCAACATTAGATGAAGACTCAGTACGACAAGACTCACCGCAAGGTGGTCTTCACGGTAGAGGATTGGGTATGGCTTCGTTTACATCCCTTTCGCCGCCACACATTAGCAAAGTCTGCACTTCACAAGCTCTTGCCAAAATATTATGGGTCCTTTCAAATCATAGAGTACAACGGGGTGGTAGCTTACAGCCTCCAGTTACTCGCCGATTGCCGCCTTCATAATGTGTTTTATGTTAGTCTTTTGAAACCATTCAAGGGTGCGCTTCCTACCACTTCTACCGCTTTACCCTTGTCCGGGAGGGCCGTTCTGTTCGTGAGCCTTCTATTGTTTTACGTACTCGTCTCAACCACGGTAATTGGGAGTTATTGGTCCAGTGGGAAGGCCTACCTCCAGAGGAAGCTTCTTGGGAAGACCTGCATGCCTTCCGAGAAGTCTTTTCTTCCTTTGCGCTTGAAGACAATTTGTTTTCCAGAGAGTGAAGTGATGTTATGGACACTTTCGTAAAAAAACAATATGTTAGACGAGTCTAATTATATTTATTATTAGTTGCTTATTTCTATTAGTGTATTTACTTTAGGTCTGTTGGGCGTTTTGGTTTTTTATAATTAATTAGGTCAAGGTAAAGTCTATTTAAAGGGCCTTAACCCTTAGAGTTTAGGAAAAAGAATCAAATATCTTTTAATTATTTATTTTTCTTCTTATTCTCCTTAACCATATTTCTCTCTATGGCCGGAAGAGAGATGGTTACTCGATCTCAAGGTAAACACTCTGAGTCCGATCCTAACATCTACTATTATTCTCTCCAACCTCGATTGATACTTTATCAGCTTCGCCTCTTTCAATACCCATTATAGCATTATGCGCTGAGTATCTTTTACATATTACAGTATTTTGCAATTGCACCATGAATCTCTCCAATTCCAGCAACGTCTGCAATTCAAGCTTCCCATGTTGTATTTCTTTCTCCATTTTTCTTTGAAAGGCCATCAGGAACACTGCTATCTGATCTTATAGATCACCATAGTTTACTAATTTCATTTTTTTTCCTTGTATGCCCCATTTTATTTGTTGCTTATCTGTATGTTCGGCTTTCTAAGATAAAATTTCTGTAATCTCAATAAAGTTTATTCACTCAAGCAATTGTTTCTATGGATTCTTAATGACAGCCTTAGTTTCAATGAGAGTGTAACTGATGTTTTCTTTTTCATCTTTAGTTTCTGTCAATGTTTTCTTTTTTTATATTTAGTTTCAATGAGAGTGTAACTGATGTTTTCTGTTTTATCTTCGTAGAGCTGAGAATATCATCATATCTGAGTGCAATGGGGCAGAAGTTTCTCTCTGCATATCGATCATGTGGAACCTATATTGCTTTGCTGACAATACTTCTAACTGTTTATCAAGTTAGACCAAATTATGTTTCTTTTGGCTACCTCTTTTTCCTTCTATTTTGGATGATTGGACGACAACTTATTGGCAAGACAAGGAGGCATTTGTGGCTTCCTCTGAAACTCTATGCAGTTTCCATGTTTATTTTAAGTTATAGTATAAGTGTCTTTCCCATTTTTCAAAGTTGGCTATCCAAGTTAATTGACCTTGATTCTGTCTTCGGCTATGATCAAGAAGCTTCAGAATCAATAAATATTTTGGAATCCCTTTCTATAATAGTTGTCATGCAATTGTACAGCTACGAGAGGAGACAAAATAATGATGACTTGGTTAAATCAGAAGATCAAGAAATAGGTGGACATTCTTTCACCAAACGAATTCTTATCTGGCACATTGAGAAAATTTTGTTGATTGCTACATTTTATGCGTCTTTGTCTTCTATCAGCATGTTTGGTTTCCTGTATCTACTTCTTATTCTGGTTTTTTGTTCAACACAAGCAAAAGCTTCTCGTGCCCTCTCAAAAATATTACTAGTCTACTCTGGATTTCTTGTGCTGCTTGAGTATCTTTTCCAGTTATGGGGTGACAAGTTTGAGATGTTTCCTGGTCAAAAAAACTCTTACTTGTCTTTGTTGCTAGGTTTGCGCTTGTACAAGAATGGATTTTTAGGTGTAGAAGCAGGATTAAGGGGAAAGATCTTGGTTATAACTACATGTATAATTCAGTACAATGTCAATTGCTGGTCAGAAAGGATATCATATGAAGATTCAGCAGAGGCATGTGATCAGTCTTTTGGTCTGTTTGGTTCAACAAAAGAATCCACTAAAAAAATAAGGACATCAATTGATTCCAGCCATTTACTGAAAAAGCCAGGAGGAAGCCATGCAATGCCATTAACTGATTCCAGTTCAGCTCAAGGGCATGGGCTAGTATTTTCTGAACGGAATAATAAAAGAAAATATTTTCATAATTATTTTTGGGAAAGTGCTAGGGAGAGCAATAAATGGAACAGAAAACGAATCATTTTCTTGAGAAAGGAGAGGCTGGACATGCAGAAGAGAACTTTGCAAATTTATATGAAGTTTCTTGTACAGAATATGTTTTCTCTCTTTGGCCTTGAAATCAATATGATTGCATTGCTTCTTGCCAGCTTTTCAGTGCTGAATTCTATCTCTATGCTCTACGTTGGATCTCTTGCTGCTTGTACTCTTTTGCCAAGGCATTTGCTACGGAAAATTTGGCCTGTTTTTTTATTCATATTTGCATCTGTTCTAACTTTTGAGTATTTGGCTATTTGGTCAAATTTAATATCCTCAAAGCAAAAAGGTAGCAGTGAGGCAGAATTGGCCTGCCACGACTGTTGGAAAGTTTTGGATAGTCAGTTCAACTTCTGCAAAAATTGCTGGCTAGGTATATTAGAATTTGGCAACTTTTTCTCTGCAATTACATATGTATTTGATCAAAATGCAGCAACTAAATTAATCTGCCAAATCCCTACTGCTGTACTATTTTCCTTTGTTTTATATTCCACTGATCGTGATTATCTTCCATGATAATTCCTGGACACCGATTTCTAGTTTGGTCAGTTCTAGAAATCATATTTATAGCGAGAGCTAAAATTAAGTTTAGAAGAAAATGCCAAAATCTCAGTTTATTGAAAAAGGGAGCTTGACAGCATTCATAACGATGTATAAGTATTTTTATGCAGTTAGCATCCTTATGTTTTTGTATTTGGAAAAAAAGCAATGCCCTTTAAGTTTTCCTAACACTGTGCAAATTTTTCAAATATTTACCTTGTCTATCCTTTAAACTTTATGCAGGAATCATAGTTGACGATCCACGTATGCTTGTAAGTTACTTTGCTGTTTTCATGACAGCGTGCTTCAAACTTCGTGCTGATCACATTCCTAGCCTCTTATCATCACAAACATATCAAGAATTGATTTTTCAGTACAAAAATGCATATGTACTAGGTGACCTCTCGTTTGAAACTAAAGGCTTTTGGACAATTCTCGACTACTTGAGACTTCAATGTTACTGTAATTTACTGAATCTTGTTTTAATGCTGATTTTAATCACTGGAACTCTTGAATATGACATTCTTCACCTCGGTTATCTTGGGTTTGCTCTGATTTTCTTTCGGATGAGGCTTGAAATATTGAAGAACAAAAATAAGATTTTTAGGTTTTTGAGAATGTACAATTTCATCCTTATTGTACTGTCACTTGCATATCAATCTCCTTTTATAGGACAATCAAATGATGGGAAATGTGAAACAAAAGATTACATAATTGAGGTGATTGGATTTTACAAATATGACTATGGGTTTAGAATTACTTCAAGATCTGCAGTTGTTGAAACTGTCATTTTCATGCTGGTATCTCTGCAGTCTTACATGTTTTCAACCCAGGAGTATGATTATGTTACAAAATATCTTGAAGCTGAACAAATTGGTGCTATAGGGCGTCAACAAGAAAAGAGGGCTGCTTGGAAGACTGCAGAATTACAGCACATACATGAATCTGAAGAGCAGAAACGACTTCGCAATTTGCAGGTGGAGAAAATAAAATCAGAGATGCATAACCAACAAGTTCAGCTTCAAAACTTGTCCCCAGAAAAAGATGGAACCACTAGTTCTGAAAGTAAAGGGATTAGAAGAAGAACAACCACTTCTTTGGATTCATATAGAGCAGATGTTATCGCAGGGAATGAGGAAAATAATATCAATAAGAAACCCATAAATTCAAGCTCTAACATGGTATCAAGAACAGATCTCGATGAAGCTTTACTAAATGAAGGGATAGGAACAGATTCAGGGCCATCATCAACCAAGCGCCCTAGGGAATCACTTCACAAGCTCACAGAAATGAGGAAAGATGGCTCTTATGATGAACTGGTAGATAGAAGGCAAACTAATAAAACAAAACTTCGAGTGAAGGAAAACCCACTAAAGTCAGCTGTTCATCTTCTTGGAGATGGGGTTTTTCATGTAAAATTGCTTGGACGTGTGGCAGTAAACAATCTAATTGATCTTTTGAATATAGAAAATGAAGAAGAAGACTCCACTGGTTATACTTCTGATGATGATATATATTATGAGATAGAGAACCAGAATATAGGATATGAACATTCAGACCATGTATCCCCGATCCAGTCTGGTTGTGATCAGACCACTTCTGACTCTGCATACCAGCAAATTGGGGTTATTATCCGCCACATATGGAGTAGGATGCTATCCAACAATGAAGTTGTTTGTTATAGTAGTTTTGTCCTAATATTCCTCTGGAATTTCAGTTTACTTTCCATGGTTTACCTTGCAGCTCTCTTCTTATATGCTTTATGTGCACATACCGGTCCAAATTGCATGTTCTGGGTTATCATGCTAATGTACACGGAATTGTGCATTTTGCTTCAATATCTTTATCAAATTATCATCCAGCACTGTGGGCTAACTATTCACATGAGCTTCCTTGTGGAATTAGGATTTCCTGATAACAAGATCAGGACATCTTTTGTAATGAGCAACTTACCACTTTTTTTGGTCTATTTATTTACCCTCTTGCAGACCTCTTTAACCACAGGGGAGGATGAATGGGGAACAGTTGCTTTCAAATCTCAAAAGCAACCAAATCAATGTGAAGAAGATATAAAGAGACATTTTTGTAAGAAAACAATAATGGCAATAATCTTACCTTTACGCAATAGCGTTGCACTGGTTAGTAAAAGGCTCTTAAGGTACTGGAAATCTTTAACTGAGGGCATAGAAACTCCACCCTACTATTTTCAGATCTCTATGGAAATTAACTCATGGCCTGAAGATGGAGTTCAACCCACTCTAATTGAGTCAGGGATAAACGAGTTGCTTGAGGTTTTTTATGACAGGGGTTGGAAGAAGAATAATTCTAACCATGTCAACTTGGCTAGTAAAGTTCGTGTTCAAAGCATTGAACAAAGCTCAGAAGAGGCCAGCACTGCACTGGCTGTTTTTGAAGTGTTATATGCTTCCTCGGCAGCCGAATGCTCTTCACTCGATTGGTATAGTTCTCTAACTCCAGCAGCTGACGTTGCTAATGAAATCCGTCAGGCTGAATCTTTGGGTATTCGTGAAGAAATAGGCTTCCCATACCCAATAATTTCTGTAATTGGAGGTGGAAAAAGGCAGATTGATCTATATGCCTATATATTTTGTGCAGATATGTCCGTTTTCTTTTTAGTTGCTATATTCTATCAGTCTGTTATGAAAAATACTAGTGAATTCCTGGAAGTTTATCAACTTGAAGATCAATTTCCGAAGGAGTTTGTCTTTATTTTAATGGTAAGAGCACTATTTCAATAATGCATGTGATGCACTCTACCTTCTTGTTAAATGCTAAATTTCTCATCACAATAATCAAAAACCGGTGAATAGGTAATGTCTAGGTCAATACATTCTTTATATTTGAAAATTTCACTTGCATATTGAGGACTTTATTACCATTGTGAGCAGCGTTAGTTGGGATATTTTTCTGTATACTTTCCTAAATTAGTTAGGATTATATATGATCCTCATTCCATGTAAAATTATTAAGAGAACATTATATTTTCCAACATTTCTGGGATAGAAGTAGATCATGTTTGAGAAAAAAAATCAAGGACTTAAGGTTCATTTGCATTATCCAAAAATTTACATAAGAGCCATTCCAGTTTTAAGCGATTCTGTCATATCTTTTTATGGTTGTTACTTATACTGACATACAACTCAAACTTCCCTAAGTTACATGGCGAGAAAAATAGTATATTCTTGTAGTAATCCAAAATTAAGATCGATATAACCAATTATATTAATTAAGCAGCAGCATCTATAGAATGTGGGGGAGTACACTAATGAGAATAAAGTTTCTTTTCAATTGTTTTTATCTATGTAGAATGTCTATAGGTACAATATTTAGACCGAGAAACCAAGGAAATATTGCTGAAATTACCAGCCAAGATAGAAATGTATTCTAATTGCCATTGATTTTGGACATATTGTTTTGTTTTACAGGTATTATTTTTCTTAATCGTTCTTGATCGTATCATTTACCTCTGTTCGTTTGCCACTGGAAAAGTTTTAATCTATCTTTTTAACCTCATCCTTTTCACATACTCGGTCACAAAATATGCTTGGTGCATGGAACCATCACACAAGACTGCAGGGAAATTAGCATTACGAGCTATTTACCTCACCAAAGCAGTGTCTTTAGCCCTGCAGGCAATTCAAATGCGATTTGGGCTTCCACATAAAAGCACTTTGTACAGACAGTTCCTGACAAGTACTGTTTCGAAAATAAACTTTCTAGGTTTTCGAATTTATCGTGCAGTTCCATTTCTTTATGAACTGCGGTGTGTTCTTGATTGGTCTTGTACAACTACATCATTGACTATGTACGACTGGTTAAAAGTAAGTCAGTGATGAAGTTCATTTAACAAATATATATTCAAATCCATATTTCTATTAAACCTGATTCTTGGAGCTTACTATGGCTCATGGAATAACCTCATATAAAGTTTGATGTATCTTTGGATCAAACAAAGAGAGAAAAAGGAAACTCCCAGAGGGGAAGAGAGCTCCTCATAGTTATTATTTTCTGTACAAGCGTGTTTTTGCGTTTTAGAGTTTTATGAAGCAGTATTTAGTTTCCTTTTGGTTTTTCAAATTCATCACAACAAACGTTCACATTCCCAATTTGACTTCTGTTTGTAGCTATTTAAATCTGTATTTATTTCATGCTTTCTTTCTTCATAGCTAGAGGATATCCATTCAAGCTTGTTCCTTGTACAATGTGATGTGGAACTGAACAGAGCTAGTCACAAAAAGGGAGAAAAGCAAACTAAAATGACAAAGTTCTTCAATGGAATATGCTTATTTTTTGTTCTGATTTGTGTCATTTGGGCTCCTATGCTGGTAAGTTCTTTTAAGCGCCTCCTAGAATAGGATAGTTAATATGCTTTGGTATACTGTCCATGACTTGTTATACAGTGGATATTTATTTTGTTGTACTATTCTTTTTCCACTATAGTTGTCTACGTTTCATATGTTTTGTCACCATTGATGAAATCACTTCCTAAAATCATTTATCTTGGAAAGTACAACAATCATAATGCACTTTAAGAACATAAAAACCGAACCTGTTTTTTGAAAAATCTTTCCTTTTGATAGGACAAAGCTGTCAAAAGAATAATATTTTGTATCCCTTTCATTGATATGCTAAATACAATTTATTCACAAACTTTAAAGAAAAATTAGGAAACTAATCATACTTCATTACTAAATCAATCTTCTTTTATTAGAAAAGTATTAATCCTAATTATAAAGTCAGGCTCGGTGGGAGGCAGTAATTCAATCATGGTTGGGGATATTACCAAAATGTACATGTAAAATCAATAATTATTTAGTTAATCTCCACTAATACATTTCTCTAATCTAATACTTAACCACGTAACTGTGTATAGATTGGCTTTAAGATGCGATATAATAGGTTTTNACTATAATCATTTTTCCTGCTTTTGATGATGAATAATCCTTCCTTCAAAAATATGCGAGCAAATGTGCATATTTTTAAGGAATCAAAAATAGTTGGTGGAAATACATGAATATAAGTCATGCTGTAGGATCACTAGATGTCACATATGTTCTGATAGCTATAGAAATAAGCAGGACATGATCAATTTCAGCAGTTTATGATTTAATAAACACTATGCAAGCAGGCAGACTTGGTCAGTGGACATCTTGTTCTGAATCGTGGCAATCCAGAATGGTGGTCCTTTTATGACATTGGAAAATTGGTTGCAAGTGGATGTGGAGAGCTAACAGGACCCATGGCAGTAATAATATCAGAGGAAACACCACGTAAGTCTTTCTGTAGACCGAATGGTTACCTTGCCTCTATGATTAAATAATTTTTTCATCAATTTTTCTATCTTGTCCGATGTTAAATTTGTCCTAAAGCATTTCTTCTCTTCTAGAGATTGATACAGGATTAAATACTACTCAGATTAACCTAAGAAACGTAAATATATCCATCTGATTACAATCACATCTATACTGTAATAATTATATGCGGTGTATAACAAAAAAACAATTGAGGGAGAGCAGCTCATGCGATCAGTTTCACCTATTTAAAAAAGTAATGGGAGTAATACATGTTTCTGCAGTGCAACAAGAACTTATTTCGAAAGATGTGTCATATGAGTGAATCCATTTGATTGAGAAGATTATTTTAACTGGGATAAATCAGTCTTGATGAACAATTGTTTTTTTCTCCAATTAACAATTAAGGTCATTAACTTTCCCCCAAGAATTTGTTGCTCAACAAATGGACCCAATCAGGTAGAATAGAAATAAAAATGGTAAAATATGGAAATAGAACACCACGGTTGAGGTGGTTGCCGGAACGTGGCCTATTGCCCTGAAAGGACACACTCTTCAGGGGAGGATTCCATAACAAATTAATATATTTCAAAGATAAAGATTACAACTCTAGCGACTCATACATATAGAAAAGCAACACAGATAATATTCCTAATTTACCATAACTAATATAACTAATATTGATTAAACATATCCTAATTGTATTTGCATCAGAATTCTGTGAAACACAAAACCCAAAGAACCTGGAAGGTCATGATACAATTTAAAATGAGAAAATAAAATAGCATTCTTATTGCCTCAATCGATAACTATTTATGGACCAATCTTAGCCTTATTAACGTAAACATATTCCTTTCTAACTACAGTGGTGCCTAATCAGTAATAATCATGTCTATAACTACATAAGTTACAATGTACAGGTATAGGAAACTCGGGTAGGAATATTCTTACAATATTTTACAGATCTTCCATTATTGTCATGTAATGTTCTTGCACAATGCTTCTCAGAGGGAATTATTGGTGAAACACTGAGCAAGTTCAGCATTTGGGGTCTGTACATCACCTTTGTTCTGGCTGTTGGTCGTTTCATTAGACTTCAATGTTCTGACTTGCGAATGAGAATACCATTTGAGAATCTTCCTTCTTGTGACAGGTAAAGATGCCGTTTTCCCATAGTTTGCTTTTCATTTGTGGTTTGCCTTCATTTCAAAAAAGAATCCTTCATGGTATGAAGATGAAAGAAAGGAAATTCATTCAGTCTTAATGTCCAAAAGTTTATTTGAAAAGGTAGTCCTTCTGGGGGTAAAGATTGGAAAAAAGGAAACCCCATCTCCTTTAATTCTGACCGATTTCCCCTTGAAATTATATGAAAACATAGGTATACAGATGAAAGATACAAAATACGTCTTCTTTTTTTATTGATTATGGATAGTTTTTTATTCCATTAACTAGTTAATTCATTGCTGTAACTTGGTTAAGCCACATTACTACATACAAGTAGTCATTGGCTTTTAAAATCTTGTATTCATGTGGTTTTACTAATCTTGGTTCAGATTGCTGGCAATTTGTGAGGACATTTATGCAGCAAGAGCAGAGGGTGAGCTTGAAGTTGAAGAAAATCTATACTGGACTCTTGTCAAAATATATAGATCACCACATATGCTTCTTGAATACACCAAATCTGACTAGATATCACACCCAAATTTTTCCCTGCAGAGTAGTCTTTTGTAATATTTGCTGCATTTTCTGCAAAAATTTAGACATTCACAGAGGATAAAAGGAGAATATGTACCACTCTTGAAGAATTTTAGTGAAAAGGTGAAAAGGATATACTTCTTTTAGAGATTGATGCTTCTGAAAAGTTTCAACAATCCACCCCTCCCGACCAGCTAAATAACGTCGAGGTATTTGTTAAAAAAATCGTTAAGTTCAAGGTGTTCAATGTTCATTATCACGTAATAATATTTGCTATTGCTTTTATTTTCAATTATTATTGAATTAAAGCAAATACAAATATTTTTTTAGATTAAATTTAATTTTGTTACTGAATTATTTAATTTTTCATGAACTGGCCATCAAACTTTGATAATTGACAAATTAGACACTCGTGGTAGATTGGACCTTGCGCACCAACAAAAATCATTGAGACATACCTGATGCTTGACATATTGGCGCGACAGATCACAACACATGGTGTCACTCGTCGGGCAACGCATAGGTGTGACAAGTGATGTCGCGAGTACAAGGTTAGAGGCAAGTGCAACCGATACACGACAGGTTGCACTTGCCGCATCACCTAAAGGCACGGCAAGTGCAGCCAATAGATTGTAGGTTCAACTTGTCACGCTTGAACGTTGAGTGTTCAGTTAGACCCACATGCCTCCGTTCATTCCACAAAAAATCTATAAATATGTCTCATTTAGTAAAGTTTTTTTCTAGAAGCTTCAATTTTCAAAATGCATTATTAATTTGGTTTTTAATTTTCAAAATGCATTATTAATTTGGTCGTAAACGAATCAGAGACCTCTAACGTCTCCATGAGACTAATGAGGAGATACCTGAAAGACATGCGTCTCTAGCTGATAGACATTTTTAAGCGCATATTGAGTACTTTTTTTCTTTAATTTCTGTAATAGAAGTATACCTCTTATCCGGATACAATTGGCTTTCAGCAGCATCTGGCTGTGGCTGGTTTAAACATTCAAGCTCATCTTCATCGCTTGATTGGGGTGACATCCTTATGACCTCACTATTTGCACCTCTTGGTGATGACCAAATATCCATATCAGATGTGGCATCTTACGCTAATACATCAAGCGATAGGTCACACTGACACATGACCATCTACGTGTCAGTGATTTTTATTGGTGCGATAAGTAGCCGATTTGTTAATCAAAGTCTCATGATCAGCTCACGAAAAATTGGATAGTCCAATAATAAAATTGGATTTAACCTTTTTTTTTATTTCTTGTTAGTATTTTTATGATATAAAAAATCACAAAAGTTTCTTCTTGTAGCTTAGGTGGCAAGATGATTGGGGCCCAAATTTAAGGTTAGCACCGATTGACGTGATTTGACCATACGCTGATCAATTGAAGACCAAGTATTAACATTCAATGTGGTGGTCATAGAAGAGCCTCCTTTTGGAAAATCTATTACATTATTATTTATTTTTATGTAAGATAAAAACTTGAGTAAAAATAGTTTTTGAGACTGAGTTTTCAGAAAATAGATCAAATTATGCATGAGTTTTCGAAAAATAAAATTTAGACTAGTTGGACGCATAAAATCTTGTTGATATTCGTTTGAGTGAGCATGATCGGTTCTTCGACTTATGGAAGTGCTGCTACGTTGGGTCTCATTGACGTCTTTTGTTCTTTTCTTCTTCGGTCGACCACGACTGCGCCTAACTGCTGGTGGCATCAATGTACCATATCTTCCAGGATTTGACGGTCGCATCTCACGTTCAGCAATCAGTGCAATGTAGTATGAATACATCTTTAGGTACGTCTCCCGATGATAGTATTGGTGTACGTATTGATCGATTGACGCGCGTATCTACTGCATAGCGGAGATAACATGGACACACGGAATCCCTGTCAGTTCTCATCTATAACAGTTTCAATTCTGAGTTCTCATATTGACGATAAATTGCATACTGCCATTGATAACTTCATATATGTCATTTCTAAAAAACACGGCACTCCAATTCCTCGCTTCTCGGGTCGCTTGATTTAAGATTTTCCTTATTCTTGGGCATAACATATCCGAACTTTGAAGCATCATCTCGTGTCTTTTTACAATACGAACAACTATAGATTTACGTATCATTTCCAACCTTGTGATGATGTGTTTGTCTCTAGTTACGAGAATAACGTTGTTGAATGACTCGCTGGGATTATTCAAACTCATTTCACATTTTGAGTTTGACGAGAAGGCATGTGTTGCTCATGTTTCTTTCGGAATAGCTCTTAAATATTCAGCAGCCAACGAGTTATGACAGTGCAACTGTGTCATATGGCGTTCGAACTCGGGTTCGGTCGAGGCATGTTAAGCGTTTCATAAAAACTGTTTGTATACTTGTCTACGGAAGCTTTTCTGGAAATTGGCAAATAGATGTCCGAGACAAAATCTATGTTTCACATTACCAAGTTTCTCTTGAATTGCATTGACAAGTTCTTTCTGTCTGTTTGATATTACATTCCACTCAAATCTGGTTGAACTGTTAACATCTTGTCTAAGCTGTTTGAGAAACTAACTCCATGAATCTCTGCACTCCGACTCCACTACTGCATATGCAATAGGATAGAGTCCATTGTCAAACCAATATCGACGGCCGTTAGAAGATGGTCGGGACATGCACCTTTCAAGTGACACCATCCAAAAATAAGACTGGTCTGACGAATTCGACAATTGTCCTCACGCATGCAAAAAGACATACATATATTCGTTCAAACTCACAGACAGCTCTTTCATCTGTGTCGTACAAATCTTTCGATTGTATGCCTATTCTGCTACTAGCGTTGGACCTTAGGAGCTCATTTCCATATTGTCGAAGAAGTTGAAATTTTTTTTTGCCAAATCCTTCATTCAAACGTCGCGTTTCTAGGAGACTGTTAATTACAATACCTGAAGTTATGATAACATTGTTATCTTTACGTACCGTCTCAATTATAGATGAGATTTCTCACATAGGCTGACTCTTGAACCTGTCGAAATATGTGGCCGCCACCCATTTTGCCGATGCAAGTCGATTTTCCAATACTCGAGTGCAAGTATGACTATCAACGAAAGTTTTAATTTGGATTGTTTCTTCCTCATGCATCTTTGAAGCATATAGACGCCATGGACATCCCTCTACACATATTGTTGTTAGTCTCTTTGGATCGCTTCTTTTGAAAGTGATCTCATATCCATTTAATAATGCATTGTTCGTTATTTTATCTTTCAAATTTTTAACGGATAGGTACCTTTAAATCAAGATAAAGTTCGCTCTTGGCTGTCGTTGGCAAGCTCAAAACTTCGGCTGCATCTTCCTCGTCTGATTCAGGTGGCATAGTCAAAGTCATCATATTTGCTCTATTTGAGGAAGATTGAACCTCTACATATCTACCGTCAAAAGGTTGCAAATGAGAGACATATGTATTAGGTTCGTAAACTCAATTCATATTTGATTCACTTTCTTTTGTTTCATCTTTCTTGTTATTCGTCGCTTCTAACCACCAGTTGCTCAAGCTACCAACCATTATAGTCAATATAAAACTATTTTTTTGAACTGTGATTTTCAGTGAAAAAAAAATGTCGAATTTATAATTTTTTTGGGCTATCGGACGAATGAGGCAAAGCTCGGACGAATATCGGCAAAAAATTCTTGTCTCATTTGTCTGATCATGCCTCACTCAGACGAATATTGGACGAATGATACAAAATTTTATGCGTTCGACGAGCCCAAATTCTGTTTTTCGAAAACTCATGCCCAATTTGACATATTTACCGAAAACTCAGGCCCAAAAAGAATTTTTACTCTAAAAACTTTAATTTAAAAAAAAAATTCCTAAATTTTAAAAACAATTAAAAAATATTCTGACAAGACTAGATGTTAGTTTGCTCAAGCTCTTTCACCCCACTATTATATGGCCTACTGTGTTAGAGTATTTCACTATTTACTTACTTTTTAATCATTATTTTTTAAATATTTTTAAATATTTTTAAATTTATATTATTAAAATGACTAATTTTTTTTATAATACATCCAAACCATAATAATAAGATATTCAGAACAATTTCATAAATTTTAAACAATTACATAATTTATTATAATTTTTTAAAATTTTAAAATAATTTATTAAAATACGTACATTGTTCAAAAATTCTAAAACATTGAAAATAAATTCTTTTAATATTTTTATTTAAGTTGTAATTCTATTTAAAAAATATCTCCAAAATACTAAAATCATGAAATTTTTTAATAATATACATATTTTTAATAAAATTATATAAACACGTACAAAAAATATTTGTACGATCCTTTTCTAAGGTTTATTTCCACCCTTCACAGCTCCTACGAGTACATTAGAACAATTTCATAATTTTCTAGAGCGAAGTCTTCGAATCAGGTGTACATTCCACTTAACCCGACGTATATGTCGGAAGATGACCCTAAGGCTTGCAAGACCAAACCTAGCACGCTCAACCATCCATCAAAGGACATGGCTTCCTCGATTGCGTGCTTGTCCGCAACAGTCGCCTAAAGATAGTCATGACTCGAGACATGGTCCAATGGGCACTCGATCGAGATCGTCTCGAGAAGATTTAGTGTGGAGGGCACATACCGAGAGCTGTCTTAAGGCTACACTATCATGAGACATTATTGAAATTGCTCATCTCCAAATTCTTCATTTAACTTACGCGCTTTCAGCCGACTTCTAATTGCAACACCCGTGATTTTGGTAACATTGTGATCATTCCTTACGGTCTCGATGATAGATGAGACACAAAAGCTGATCTTGAACCTATCAATATAGTTTGTGGCTACCCATCTTGCTAATACAAGTGATTTTCTAAAACTTGAGCACAAGTATGACTATTAACAAATGTTTTTATTTGAATTATTTCTTCATCATGCATTTTTCGTAGCATAAAGATGCTATGAACATCCTCTATGCACACTGCTATTAGTCGCTTATGGCCATTTCTTTTTAAGGTCACTTTGTATCCATTTGATAATATGCTTTCAGTACCTATTTTTATTAAATTATTTAATTTCAAAAATTAAAAATATAATGAAAAATTAAACGTTAAAAATCCATAAAACTTTAAATTACATCTTTTTATAATAATATTGAATATGTGATAAAAATTTTAAATAATTGATAAACAAACTCTCATAATTGATATTTTTATATTTTTTTCAAATCAATTTACAACTTTAAAGAGAAATATTAAATAATTTAATTATAATTTTTTTAGAATTTATAAATAATGTACGACTTTTTAATAAATTATTTAATTTTAATAATAAAAATATAATAAGTAATAAAACGTTAAAAAACCATAAAAATTTTAAAGTACATCTTTTTATAATATTATTAAATATGTAATAAAAAATTTAAATAATTTTTATTATATATATTCATATAAATTAATAAATTTTGAAAACAAATTGTTGAGAGACAACTGAACGTCAACGTTCGAAGTCAAGGTCCAATTACCTATTTTCTTCGTAATTTAATATTTGATTTGACCGAGAAAACAGCAACTGCCATACGCTGCTCTGCCGTTCCTTCTCATCAACCAGCTATCCCTTCCCATTTTCTCCGCTAATCCCAATTCAAATCTCCCGTCAGATTTGATTCATTTGCCCTGATTTCTGCTAATTAAACCCTACCCCCGATTCTATTCTATCCCCCGGTCGATCCACTTTTTTACGATTCGCCCTCCACCCGTCGTCGACCACCGTCTGCTGCTCAATGGGTGTCGGGGAAGATCAAGAAGCGGCGACGGCGGCGGTGGAGAAGTCCCTTTTCAGGTATAATTCTCCCCTCATTCAAGTGTTTCTCATTGGTTTGGTATGCTTTTGTTGCCCCGGCATGTTCAACGCCCTGAGCGGCATGGGCGGCGGCGGCCAGGTCGATCCCAAGGCCTCCAACAATGCCTCCACCGCCCTCTACGCCACTTTCACCATTTTTGGAATTCTCGGCGGTGGGATTTACAACGTTCTCGGCCCTCGTCTAACCCTCTTCGCCGGATGCTCGACGTACGTCCTCTACGCCGGCTCTTTCCTGTACTACAACCACCACCCGGAGCAGACTTTCGTGGTTGTCGCCGGCGGGATTTTGGGTGTCGGAGCTGGTCTCTTGTGGGCCGGGCAGGGCGCCATCATGACATCATATCCGCCGGCGAACCGCAAGGGCACTTACATTGCCCTTTTCTGGAGTGTATTCAATATGGGTGGCGTTATCGGCGGCTTGATTCCCTTCCTCCTCAATTACAATCGCAGCACGGCGGATTCCGTCAACGATGGCACCTACATCGGCTTCATGTGTTTCATGGCGGCCGGGGCTGTCTTGTCTCTCGGCGTATTGTATCCAAGTCAGGTGGTTCGCGACGACGGGAGTCGATGCACGAATATCAAATTCTCCAAAATCTCCAACGAGGCTGTCGAGATTCTCAAGCTGTTCTTCAATTGGAAGATGCTCTTGATCGTCCCCGCTGCCTGGTCCAGCAACTTCTTCTACACCTATCAGTTCAACAACGTTAATGGAGCCTTGTTCAATTTGAGGACCAGAGGATTCAACAACATCTTCTACTGGGGCGCACAGATGCTGGGATCCATCGGGATTGGATACCTATTGGATTACACTTTCCAAAGCAGGAGAAAGAGGGGTTTGCTTGGAATTTCTGTGGTCGCTGTTCTTGGCTCGGCAATCTGGGCCGGAGCCCTAGCCAACCAGCTTCCATACACACGCGAGGAAGCGCCGTCGAAGCTTGATTTCAAGGACTCCGGCGCTGATTTCGCCGGCCCGTTCTTCTTGTACTTCAGTTTTGGATTGCTCGACGCCATGTTTCAGAGCATGGTCTACTGGGTCATCGGAGCTCTGGCCGACGACTCCCAAACCCTCAGCAGGTAAACACAAATTCGACAAATCATCCAACTTTTTCCCATCAAAAACTTCATAAACAAGTTCATCGCTTTGTTGGGTGGTGAAATAGGTACAGCGGATTCTACAAAGGCGTGCAGAGCGCCGGGGCCGCCGTGGCTTGGCAGGTGGATACCCAGAAAGTATCGTTCTTGACGCAGCTAATACTCAACTGGTCGTTCACTACCATCAGTTATCCATTGCTGGTGGTGCTCATCTTTTTGGCCGTGAAAGACGAGAAGAATTCCGGCGAGGAAACTGCCAAAGAGGGCGAGTCTTCGCACTTCATCCCTGCCGCGCTCCATTAACCTACATTTAGGTGAATTCAATTCTTGCTGTAGCTTGTTCTTGATCTTGTTCCGGTTATTGGTAAATATAGATGTTTGATGCATTTGTTCTTTCACGTGTCCATACCAGAGAGCTGAACTAGACTAAAAACGATGCGTTTAATCATGTTTCAGTCGATTATGTACATTTTATTAAAAATTATTATTTTTAATTTTGCAAAGGAAATTTTTCTTTAAAGTTGAGGTACTTTTATCGTCTCGGTTTATGAGAGGGTTACTCAATTGAAGCTATTGTGTACAGCTAATTTATCAAATTTTAATTGTTTGTATTACATATCTTAATTTAAAAGATCATAACCGAGCCAGATACATGATTCGGTTGTGTTATTCCAACAGTCTGGTAATACGAACACTTCTTATATGAGATATCAAAACATGTTTATATATTTTGTGTTGATAACTTGACAATGAATTTTGAAATCAGTAAAACGATCATTTTAGTACAAAATAGTCGCAGTTAAAATAATCTTGTTTGATTATTGTTTCATTATACATGGATGATGATATATATTCTATCGTGTTGTCGTTTGATAGTGTCGAAGAAGCTCTTTCAATGTTTGTTAAATCATGGTTGGTTTGTGTCGGAAATAAGGTAAAAGTTGTTTTTGAGCTGAGTTTCAAAAAAAAAATATGAGTTTAAAAAAACTATTTTAAAGTTTCTTGGACGTCCATATTGGACCCTGCATGTTAGAATTGTTGTGCAATAGTATGATGACGCTGAGTTATCATCTTGGCCTTTGAACATTAGAGTGCATGCGTGCCACAATCGTCCGTGACTGTTAACTGTAGAGAGTTTCAATCATTTATGCATGAGATAGTATTTCATGACGTGTTCACATTGTGGACTGTAATACTGTCCAGACTAATTATATTTGCATCTTTCGAGGGCTTGGAGATTAGGCGTATGGTCGATGATATTGGATTGCTCGATTTTTTTTAGCTATATGGCTCACCTGAGGAGTGATTTGTGCAGATATTTTATACTAATATTGTTGTAGATGTTAACAGTGACAATAGAAAGACGTTAATTTTTTAGCGATAGGTGCAAGTTAAATTGGACCACATCAATCGCGTGATATTACAGTCCACTCAAAGATTGATATTAGAGTTTACTCAACTTCACTCGAACTATTGATGTGTCTTAGTTGATAAAGGAACCAACTCCATGAAGCTCCACACTCCGACTCTACTGCATATGTAATAAGATAGTGTTCATCGTCGGAGTCAAAATCGACCTTGTCATCAACAGATGACCCAAACACAAACCCTGAAGCTGGCAACCATCCAGACATATGATTAGTCTAGCAAATTCAACGATTCCTCACATGCATGTGAATATGCACACATATGTTCATTCAAACTCAGAAACAACTCATTCACCTGTATCGTACAATAATCGAGTTTGGATGCTGACTCTATTTTCAGGGTTAGATCGCATTAACTCTTCTCCATATTATCGAAAAAATTAAAATTGCTCTTCTCCAAATTCTTCATTTAACTTACGCGCTTTCAGCCGACTTCTAATTGCAACACTAGTGATTTTGGTAACATTGTGATCATTCCTTACGGTCTCGATGATAGATGAGACACAAAAGCTGATCTTGAACCTATCAATATAGTTAGTGGCTACCAATCTTGCTAATACAAGTGATTTTCTAAGACTTGAGCACAAGTATTACTATTAACAAATGTTTTTATTTGAATTATTTCTTCATCATGCATTTTTCGTAGCATAAAGATGTTATGAACATCTCTCTATGCACACTGCTATTAGTCGCTTATGGCCACTTCTTTTTAAGGTCACTCTGTATCCATTTGATAATATGTTTTCAGCAATTTCATCTTTTAAATTCTTAACAACTTTATATCTTTTCTCGAGATAAAGCTCGCTCTCGACTAGTACAGACAAGCTTAAAACTTTGTTTGCATCATTATCGTCTGAGTTAGAGTAACGTAGTCAAAAGTCTCATATTTACATTGTTTGATGAAGATTGAATCTCTACTTTATATTCACTATCAAACGATTGAAAGTTTTCACATATTGGTTCATTTTCCCATATAAGTACGTCATTGCATGTCGGCTCCCAAACTCCGTAGGTTGGTTCGTATACTAAATTCATATTTGCTTCATTTTCTTCTTCTTCGACGTCATTTCTCATCGTATATTGTCACCAATTGCTTGAACTATCAGTCATTCTTGTAGATATAAAACTTCCCAATAATGTATGTTATATTTTATAAGTATTTTTTGAATATGCGAATTTGAAGTAATAAAATGAACGAATATATAAGTTTTAGATGAGTTCGAACATTTGAAGTGAAGACCCTCGTCCATACCGGACGTTCGAAAGAAGGTGAGTGAATCTCTCAGGTGATACTGATGTATAGACTCTTATTGATGTATCTTCGCATGTTCTCCTTCAAACGTCCTATAAACTTTAAAAAGTGTTTTTTAAAATTCAGATTATTTAGGGTCAAAAACAACTTTTACCCCTAGAAATAATAAGAGACAACTTTTAGCCTTGTTTCGCCAATCATTTCTCCAGATTTCAATTTTGTGTTCTTGTTCTCATAATCATCGTTTGAATCAGGCGAGCTTTCGATTTTTAGGAAAGCTCGACTCTATTTAACAAACGAATCGCCATGACCCACTTTTCAAAATCTTCGATTTTCGTAACCCTCGCCTTGATCTCCTTCTTCACCCCCGTGCTATCTGAGTACGATTCCCCTGCCGTTCACTTACTCTCTGAGAGTAAAGATGGGGATCTTTGTGCTGGCTCCGTTCCTTCTTCGTGTCCGATTAATTGTTTTCGAGCAGATCCCGTCTGTGGCGTCGATGGCGTTACCTACTGGTGTGGCTGCCCGGATGCTCGATGTTCTGGCACCAAGGTAGTGAAACGTGGCTCCTGTGCGGTCGGTAATGGGGTTCCAGCTCCTCTTTCTGGTCAGTCTCTTCTTTTAGTGCATATTGTGTGGCTAATTCTGCTAGGGTTTTCAGTCTTGTTTGGATACTTTTGAATGCCCCTCTGTTCTCGCCTTGACTGATTCGATTCCCCTTTGGTTTCCAATTGGACCGGGTTGTTGGACGAACCGTTTCCTTTTCTTTTTCTTCGCTTGTTTTGTTTTCAATAGCAATCATATTGGTGTTTGAATTGAGCTACATGGACCGGATAAACTCCCCCTATTCGTTGTATAAATTCTGGGTGGCATTGTTCTGTAATCCAGGTTCTGAAAGTTGAACGAGATTAGAAATTTCTGGGTTTTTAGTTTCTGCTGTGATCAACAAAAAAAAAACAAGTAATTCTAAAAATCATGAAAGCAAAATAACAGCCTCTACAATTATGTACATGGATAAAAGACATTGAGAATTTATTGAGGATGGTTAATGGTAAATTAAGACAAAGAGAAAACGATAAACATTAATAAAACAAAAAATGTATATCAATAAAAAAAACCATATAAAAATCATTAAAAGGCGACAACAAATATCACTTATATATATAGATTAAAAAATATTTAAAATTCAAAAGAGACCATTGAAGACAAGTGAATAAAATCACTTTGAATTCTCTCTAAGGCGCGACAAAGAGACCGAGCTCGTGGACGATATCATTCGCTGTCAAAGTTCTTTCTTCCGTTCAAGAACTCTTCTTTTTTGTAACGATAGTTGGCACTTCACGATAGGGTCGGGAATTGTTAGAGCGACAAACTCATAATGTCTCTCTATTTTATTTTTTTTTCTCTCTAGATATTAAAAATATATAAATTTGGTAGAATGTAGAGCCGGCCAGCTCGTCATCCGGCTCGGGTAGTTGTCGATCCGAGCCAGGCTCAGACAGGAACAGTGTCGAGCCTGTCGGTCGAGCTTGAGCCGAGCTCGAGGAATGAGGCTCGCGAGCCTAACGAGCCTGTGCACATCAACACTTCTTCAGCCGGAAAGCGATCCCTCGAGTGCACATCAGCACTTCTTCAGTCGGAAGTGGTCTGTTCAGCAGCGAAGGGTTCGGAGATCTTGACGATGAAGAAACCGAAGCTCTAGTTTCTTCTTCCTGTTCATCGGAGTCGAATCCACACCTGAAAACCATTCGCAAAAAGCCGTCTTCAACGATACGGGATAAGAAGAATAAAAAGAAGATTTCAACGACGAAAACATCCTACTCCCCGGAGTGCGAAGCTCCGGCAAGACTCTCGTCTTTCAGAGGCTAATACCTTGCAGAGTGGAGGGGAAAGTGCGGGAGAGTTGCGCCGTGACGGTGGTGAAGCCGTGAAGAGATCGAAGAACCCTTACAAAGACTTCCAGTGATCTGTGATTGATGACGGAGAATGAGAGGATTCTGGAGAAGAAGATGATTCTGAACTCTGGAGAAGGAGATGTGCGTGAGTAGAGCTGGCAATCGAGCCGGCTCGAGCTAAGGCCGGCTCGTCGAGCCTGTCGAGCCAAACGAGCCGAGCCAGTCGAGCCTATTCGAGCCGGCTCTGTCGAGCTTTTTTAAAATAAATTTGGCTCGAGCCGGCTCGCGAGCCTCGAGCCTAAACGAGCGAGCCGATCCGAGCCAGTCGAGCCTAAACGAGCCGAGTCAAACGAGCCACACAAGAAAAAAAAAATTTCGTATATTGAAGTTGTATAACTTATTCGATATTATGTAATGATCAATNACCGGTACAGGTGTCTCGGAGGCAGGAAATGACACACCATTATCGTGGAAAATTTCCGTCAACAAAAGGTTGAACGGCATTGACTTGGAAGAGTTTTCGAAAAGATCGATCATCCTTTTTAAAATTACATAACCAACGTTGAAGTTGGTTCCAGTGAAAATGTCATAAAGTACGTGCAAATTCATTCCACTCACATGATCCCTATGACCATCCCTAGGTAGGAGGTTATAGGAGATCATGTGGTGGACAAGACGAGCAATGACGTTCAAGTCATTGGCTTTCGGTTTAGGGGGAAGGTGAGTGTTGGGATTTTTGACAACGGAGCGGAGAAAATCAGTGTACGCACCCGTCTCGACACAAGGAGGCTCGGTGAAAGCCTCATAGTAGCGAGGGGCTCTCTCGTTGTCACTACAGTGCAGCATCTCGTTGAGATAACGAGACGTGATGGTTATGCGTTTTCCGTACACATAACTCGACACTTTTAAAGGGTTCAGTGAAAAAGTAAAATTGGCGTAAAACATGTGAATTGAGTTTTCGTAATACGGGCCCCGGAATTGAAAGAGGTCAGACAAACCAACACGATTCAATAGATCATGTATCGGTAAGTTACAGATGGAATTTGGTACGAAAACACGGCTTGGAATAATGGACTTGCATTGGAAATCAGACAAAAATTTTTGTTGACATTCTAAATTAATATACAAAAATGAATCGAACATGGGCCCTACAATCGGTTCCTCCGGAATCGAAATGGAGGAAGCCTTGGATTTTTTGGAAACTTTGCATTTTTTACTACGCGAGGTCGATGCCATTTGAAGTAACCTAGACAATGAAAATAATAAATATAAACATCTAACCTCCTAAATCGTATGTAAACTCGATGCAAGTGATTTTTCAGCTGAATTTATAGTTGCCTAAGTTTGCGGTCGACACCTGAGATTTTTGCGGTCGACACCTATCGAGCGGGATGTATCTGCGGTCGTCCCCTTAGAGATACTGCGGTCGACCCCTATTCTGGGTTCTGTCTCCAGAAAATCGCCGATGAGTTATTTTGAAACGGAGGTGGTTCCGTGGTTTGTAGAGTAAAGAGCAAGAGAAGTGATACGTACCACTACGTTTTAACTCGACGAGGGCGTCAGAAGTGTCATCGGACGTCTGAATGGCTCGTGCGGTCGACACTTGGATTTTGAAAACTTAAGGCAAAACCCTCGCCGCTAGGGTTTTAAGTCGAAACTCTGGTCGAATTGCGGTCGACACCTTGATCATGTGGTCGACCCCGTCTACTACGGTCGACCCTTTTTTCACTCTATAATGTTATGCGGTCGACACATTAAATAGCGGTCGACTCCATAAAACTCTCTGGACGGAGATGCGGTCGACCCCGTCTACTACGGTCGATCCTTTTTTCACTCTGGAATGCTATGCGGTCGACACATTAAATTGCGGTCGACTCCTTAAAACTCTCTGGACGGATATGCGGTCGACCCAGTATAATACGGTCGACACCTTTTTCACACTGGAATGATCGGCGGTCGACACATTAAATGGCGGTCGACTCCATTAAACTCTCTGGACAGAGATGCGGTCGACCCCGTCTAATAGGGTCGACCCCTTTTTCACTCTGGAATGTTATGCGGTCGACACATTAAATTGCGGTCGACTCCGTAAAACTCTCTGGACGGATATGCGGTCGACCCCTGATAATACGGTCGACACCTTTTTCACGCTGGAATGATCGGCGGTCGACACCGTATACTCCCGGTCGACACCGTCAACGTACTTTATAATGTGCGGTCGGCACCTTCGTCTACGTGCGGTTGACACTAAACTAAGTACGGTCGACACTCATTGTGTGTGCGGTCGACACTTAGATATATTTCATGCAGACACATAAGATTAATTGAAAGAATGGAAATTCGGTGACATTAGAAAAGTGAGTAGCAGAAAGAACAAATGTTAATGTTTATAAATTACAACGAAAGACAGATGTACGGGATACACAAAATCAAAAAGATCTTCGACTCGTCGCTGGAACATAACATTAACAGCTACTCTTCGAATTCCAAGTTCTTGAAATCCTCTTCCAGTTCGTTCACTCGTTGTTGGTCCCTCCGGGCTGCGTCGCTCCAGTCCTTCATGCAAATGAGTGCCTCCACAAGCTCCGGTGCCAGACTTGCGCGTCGGTCGTCGTGTACGCGTCCACCTGCACTAAAAGCCGACTCGGAAGCTACAGTTGAAACAGGCGGTGTTAGTAAATCCCGTGTCATTTTAGCGAGCACGGGATACATGGCTGCGTTGGTTTTCCACCAACTCAAAATGTCGAAGGCCTCGTCTCGAGCAATTGGAACTCGATTGTCCAGATACACGTCGAGTTCACTCTTATCGAAAGCAAACGAATGCACGTCGCTTTCTAGTTGGGCGTCAATGGCATCCATAGCATTTAGTGGTATTCCGAAACTAGAACTACCACCGGACGTTGATGCCACATTGGACGAACTATGAGTTCTTGCCCCGGAAAATCTAAGTTGGTAAGTCTCAAACAAGATAGTAAGGTCTCTATGCAATGTGTTAGGATTGCATACGGGGGCGAAACCTAGGTTCTCCGAAATTTTATCGAGCATCAACTTCGTGCCCTTGATTTTATATTTCGGATGCATAATACTAGCAAATGAAAAAATTGGAGGTACTTGAAGCCAATATTTGTGAAATTTAAATTCCATTGAAGTTACGATTTCATTAAATGCATCAATTTTTTTATATCTTTCAAAGGTAGAAGTCAATCTTACGAACCACGGAAGCACTAGATGCGTAGTCGGATAATAAATTCCCGAGCATTCTTTGGTGGCTTCCAAAAATGGTTGCAAAAAGTCAAGAAATAGATTAGCCATATCACAACTACAAATATCCAAAGTAAGACATTGTGTCTTTTGACTAATAAAATCACAAATGACGTTCCAATATGGTTTAGCATTTTCTAACATTAGATATGTTGAGTTCCATCGAGTTGAAACATCGGTTTTTAGTTTTCGAGGTTTCAGGTTTGCCGCTTTGCAAAATTCTCGATACTCTTGTTGTCGGGCGTTAGACGAAGAAATAAAAGAAATTGCACCCCTGATTGCATCAATATGTGGAGAAACAAATTGCATGCCATCTTTAACAATCAAATTTAAAATATGGCAAACACACCGCATATGAAAAAGGGATGAATGACTACTATCGAATTGAAAATATTTTCTAAATTGATTAACACAAACATCATTAGCGGAAGCATTATCTAAGGTAATACTGAAAATTCGATCTCTTATGTTGTATTCTTGTAAAATACCAACAATGTATCGATAAATTGTGATACCACTATGAGGGTATTCACAACTCCGAAAACCTAAAATTCGTTTATTAAGTTGCCAATTCGCATCAATGAAATGCGAAGTGACAACAATATAACCGAGTGCATTGGGTGCACTCCACAAATCAGAAGTAATACATATAGACATCGTGAGCGCATGCGAAAATAAAAGAAGTAAATCATTTTTCATTTTTTCATACAATTTTATTATGTCGCCTCGCAATGTACTGCGAGGAATTCGCTTAAAACTTGGATTAATGAATTGTTGTATAAATTCTACGGTTCCCTCGTGATCAAAGATTGAGAGAGGTAACTCTCGCTGTGCCACAAATTTTGCAGCACCTTCTCGCATTCTATCATGCGAATAAACAAAATTTCCGGTTCCAAGAGCGTTTAATTGAGATTGCATACAATCTTTCATATGCAGTTGCTCGTGATTTTTTTTGTAATGCCGATTCATTGTGCTAGTTGTTGATTCATAAGCATAATGTTTGGCACAATATTTACATTGTGCCCTATTTTCTATTGTCGTTCCTATTTTCACTTCTATTATTTGAAAATGTTTCCATATTTCCGACGTTTTCGATTTCTTTACTCGAGGGCCAGAGGTGGATGCTTGTGCAGATGTGTGTGTTAATCCGACAGAAAAAGCCGGCTTCATAGGTGCAACTTCTTGCACCTCGTCGTCGGAAGACGGAAACGTTTCAAATTCTACGTATTTCGGCGGTGAATCCATAATAAATAATGACTATTTTGAACAAAAAATCTACTTAATACCGTTCACCGATTTGTTGCAGCTTGTTAATTGCAGTAGAACGATGCTTGAAGGCTATAGAGTGATTTGCACAAGAGAGTTTACGTAAAACATTTATCAGCTAACCTCTACAATTTATAGAATTCACGCATAACAGCTACATGCGGTCGACCTTCAGTTTTCAAACGGTCGACCTTAAGTTACCGTTGCATATGAAAGTTATAGCCGTTACATTATAACGGTCGCCCCTCTTTATAAAAACGGTCGACCTTTATACAACTACCGGTCGACCCTATTTTATACGCGGTCGACCCTTTCACAACAATCATGCGTATTGCGGTCGACATTTAATTAGCGGTCGACACTTAAAAACGTTCTGGAACGTATAGCGGTCGACACCTTATTTTGCGGTCGGCCATCCAAATTTACATATGCATTAAGTGTCGACCGCGTGTATACTAAGTGTCGACCGCACTACAAGTGGTCCGAGCCAACCGAGCCAGCTCTCGAGCTGGCTTTCGAGCCGGATCGGTTGGCTCGGTATTTCCGAGCCCATGAGCCAACTCGAGCGAGCTGCACTCTCGGGCTCGGCTCGAGCCGCTATAGTGTCGAGCTGCTACAGTGCCGAGCCAGCTCTATGCGTGACTGATTTGGAATTTGGAGGAGCAACAATTATTACTCTCTCTCTCTCTCTCCCAAGCAGCCCACGTGGGCTGCTTGACAACGGTCCGATGACCGTTGCATTTCGCCCATCAACGGTCAGAAATGCAACGGTCATTAGGCCGTTGATGAAGTGTAAAAAGAAAAAACGGGTATATTGATTTTTTGAGTATAAAATATGGTTGATGTAGGTGTTAAAAAATTAGTCGTCATTAGACTTTGACGACTAATTTTTTTTATTACAATATAATTATTTTATTACAATGTTATGTAATTTTTCAATAATTACTATGTAATTTTTTAAATTTTATAATGATTATTTTTCAAATTTCTCATGACGCTCGAATTGTTCGGTTCGTTTAAGCTCGGCTCGTTTTTGGCTCGATTAGGCTCGGGAGTTGGGCTCGCTCGGCTCGAGGCTCGATAACTCGCTCGAGCCAAATTTTTTTAAAAAAAAGCTCGACAAGCTCGGCTCGATTAGGCTCGACAGACTCGACAGGCTCGGCTCGAATAGCTCGACAGGCTCGACAAGCCGGCCGAACCCGGGCTCGGCTCGCTCGAGCCGTCTCGTTTGCCGGCTCTAGTAGAATGTAATGCACTCTTGTCTTGTTCATAGATTACAAATAAGTTCATCTTGTGGGTTGATTAATGATTTTTATGTCGGATCGAATATTTAAAATTTGTTTTATGATTGAAAATTTTAAATTTGACAGTATTTATTTGCTTCTGAAAAAATTTCATCCAATAATATGAACTTTGGTTTTTGAATTGTAAATTATTTTGAGCATAGATATGACTTTTGATACATTTTTTTTGGATTTGATGGACTTGCAAAACATTATGTAAATGGTTATTTTGTTCCGTTTGTGTAATGATAAAGTTATATTTTTATTATACTTTATTATTATAGATATTATGTCACACCCCGTAAAACTTTACTTAAAAATGATTGCGGTAAAATTTTTCTTCCTTTAAAAATATTTTTATTGAATTCTTTTTCGTGAAAACACAGCGAAAGACTTTAATTAGAAATCGTAGTAAACCTGACATTTACTTGAAATAAGACATTGTTAATCAAAATATTCATCAAATAAAATACCGCAAAGCTTATATAATATATAGTTTAATCAAATGTGTAACATACATAATAAACATCTTTACGCATCATCATTTAACAAAACTAAACTTTTAAAACACAACATTGTTCAAAGGTAAACACTCCAAAATACTTCAAATGTACATCTTGACATCCTCACCGGTCGGCACTTAACGATTCAAGCTTCCCGCACCGGATTCGCCTCCTCCACGACATGATCGTTACATCAAACAGGGAAGGCTAAGTCCATCACCTTCATCTTCATCACCTGCATCACAAAGTATAACCTATGTGCCTAAAGCTCAGTTAGTAATTGAATGCGCCTATATGTCTAACATGAGCATGACGTTTTTTGAAAAACATGCACATTCATTTTGTTCTTTATCGTTATCTTGACTTAACTTGACATTTGTAGGCATCACATCGTATGAAGGTGAATAGTCATCATATGGCCTCCATGAGGCAGCCAATTCCACTTTCTCACATAACTTGATCTTGACTTTACATACATTTATGCATTGGATGATGAATGTGTCTCATACCACCTTCATCATCTGTTGGGTGACATTTTAAAAACATGCATGAGAAAATATTTTCGTATCTTTCATAAAACATGATGCATGGACATGATTCATACATATGCATGACATGATAACATAATCTAAGCACAACCAACATAATGCATCAAACATCTCTCAAAGCAACTGTAATAAACATTCTTAGTATACTTGACTTATCCTAACTCTTGACTTATGATAATACATAAACATCAAACAATGTCAATCAAGCACAAATCAAACCCAAAGCACTTGGGTCGGTGTACGGTGCGATACACCCCAACAGAATGTAATTAATAACATTATCATATAAACAAACAACTTCTAAGACATTCTTACTTAATGGATATCTAAGTAATCATACACATCATTCTTATGTCATATCCTTTGTGATTTAGTCCCACAATGGGCCAAACACATGCAATGATTACTTACTTGATCTCCTTAGCTTAGGCCTAATATTTCTAGTCTTTAAGGATCCAATGAGCTTGCTTATATACATTAACATCATAAAATAAAATAATATAAGCAAAATCTGTAATACCCTATTTTATCATAAACTTTCGGCATTCATAAATTTTGTTACAAAACTCTGATCAAACCAATTAAGACACCAATTTCATCCTTAAGATGTCTACTACATTTCTTTAGAAGACATTGTGATCTGATTCTCACTTAAAAGCCTTATAAATTCTACATCTTGAAAATCAGGTATAACATGACCCTATTAGTTCATATCTTGTTTTTACCTCAACTTCCGATATACACAACTTTCGCTACACTAATTGGATCAGAATGAATAAGTTACCAATATAAACCTTAGAATGTTGGCTACACTTCATTAGAAGAGATTATGACCAAATTGTAACTCAAAGACTTTGTAAAATGTACATTTCAGAAACTGGGTAACATGACTTATAAAGTGTATACCCATAAACTACATTCATAATTTCATGTATTCTTAACCATGTAACGTAAGTTTCATCCCTTATAAGTCATTACAGCACCAAAATGAACATCTTAAAGGTATATCTTGTTACCTTGGGCTTGCGTCGTAGGTTTTTCCTTCTCTTGCACTTCTAGCTCTTAAATACCAAAATTTCTTGCACAAAACACTAAAACCTCACACTTTTGTCACAAACCCTACTTTTCTCACATGAATTTGGAGATGATTTTAGAGAGGAGAGAGAGCTGAGAGAGAGAGAGCTGAGGGTCGTGATGACTAATAGTTGAAGATTCCAACAAATTTTATCACTTTGGAAGGTGAAGAGTGATGTGGTTCAAGCATGAGGTGTCATCATCCAAGCTCACCAGCTCTTCAAGCATGAGGTGTCACCATCCTTTCTGCGTGGCACTTTCCTATTGGTCCATCTTTAATTAATCATGGATTAAGTTCTTTAAAATTTCATTAAAAGTCAACATTTCAACAATAAATTGTCAACCCTTAATCAAACTCGAGAGTTCAAGGTGTTTTCCCTTTATTCAGGGTATTAAAGGCCATTTAAACCTTTCATAACTTTTGTTCAACAACTCAGATTTTCCTAATTCAAAAACTCATCTTTTTCTCATTGAGTCTAGTTTAACTTTGTAGAAGACTTAAACTTCAAATTCGGAGCCTATTATGTTCAATTATACGAAATACCAAACATCGCTCAAAAGTTCATAATTCTATAGTCCGGTTTTCATTATCCAACTTCAAACGTGCATAACTTTCTCTCCAGAACTCCAATATAGTTGATCTACCTATTAATCTTCTTATCTAGATGTCGACTACAAACTTGCAGAAGAAAACTTTGTCAATTAGGCTCTTTTAAGGCATGATATGATTGAAACACAGAAACTACTCTATTACCAAATTCCAACCAACATTTGTTACTAACCGTTGGGTTCTAAGATCCATAACTTTCTCTATACCTTTCCAATTCAAGAAATTCTTATTGTTGTAGTTTCATCTACTAATCTATTAAATTCCATTAGAATAAATCAACTTCATGTGAAGACCCTAAAACCTCGGCATTAGGTAAATACCAATATTGTTTTTGATTCGTCTTCATATTCATCTTTTCTTAGCACATTTCATTCTTTAACAATAAAACATTATATTCATATAATGTTATTTTACATCAAAAAGTTGGTTGTTACATATTAACATGTCAAATATTTGTTTAATATATTTATGATAAATTGATTGTATAATAACAAAAACATATAATTAAAAAGATAATGGTAGAGTTATCCGTCCATAAAAAATGCATTTAAATCATCAACAAAAAGTTAATATTTTTATGGGTAAATCTATAGTATTTTCACCGAATATCTTGAATGAATTTTTCTAATAACCCTCAAACCTTTTGATTTTATACACAACACCCTCAAAATTAAATTTTTGTACTGCTGATTATTATCCTACATCATTTGTCAACCTTAATCTATCTTGGTCGCTCGTCAATCATATTTCTCAATAAATATAGTTTTAATTTCAAATTTTTTAATTCAATTTTTAAGTTTTAATTTTATTTTTCAGGTGTTCATATTAAAATTGAATCAAATATTTAATTTACAAGATGCAAACTAAGAAGAGTTTGCAACTCATAAACTTGCTTTAAAAAAAAAAAGTTTATCCTCGGTAAAATAAAAATATTTAGTATTAATTGTTAGAAATTTTTTTCAAAGTGTTAGATGAAAATACTATAAATATTTAGGGTATTTAATATAATTTATTCTCTTTTTATTTTATTTGGTCCTTGTCCCAAGAAACCCAAGTCCGAACTTTCTTCGGATCATTCGGTGGATTCCGAAGTTACTTTGTTGTCGTCTATTTTTGTTTTCTATTTCTTGTCTCATGTTGGAATGGAGGATAAGTGAATATAATTGAATTAATACACAAATAAAAGGAAAAAACAACACCCACTATTCTAAAAACCACCGGTTCATATCCGACGAAGTTTTCTTGTAGGGTTGAAGAAATCGAACAAGGGGTCTTCTTAGGAAGGAAACAAGGGTTGGAGGCCGAGGGCTCCCATCGAGTTATGGGTCCGTTGCAGCGAGGGTTCAAGGGGATACGTTTCTAGATCCTGTGCAACTTTCATTTCGAAAGGAGGCGTTTCACGATGAGGTTACTGAAAGTAGCCACCTGCAATTTGAATCAATGGGCTATGGATTTTGATTCTAATGTCAAGCACATCAAGGAATCCATAGCTTGGGCAAAAGATGCTGGCGCCGTCATCCGTCTTGGGCCTGAGCTTGAAATAACTGGTTATGGCTGTGAAGATCACTTCTTGGAGCTCGATACAATTAATCATGCGTAAGTGTTTAGTTTGGATTGAAATTGCAAGGTGATTTAGGGTGCGCGATGAATTTATTTGCCCATCGATTTCGACTTTTATCATATCGCCCACCGTTCATGATTTTAGTCGATTACTTGCAGGTGGGAGTGCCTAAAAGATATACTGCTTGATCATTGGACTGATGGCATTCTTTGTAGCATCGGTATGCCGATAATCAATGGCTCAGAACGTTATAATTGTCAAGTACTATGCTTGAATCGAAAAATTATAATGATACGCCCAAAAATGTGGCTTGCAAATGATGGGAATTACAGAGAACTCCGTTGGTTCACTGCATGGAAGCAAAAAGATGAACTTGTAGACTTTCATTTGCCAGTTGATATTTCTGAGGCTATATCGCAAAAGTCAGTTCCTTTTGGCTATGGATATCTCCAATTTCTTGACACGTAAGTGAGAGATGGCATACTATGTTTCGTTTCTTTTCCTTTTTTGTGGATGGTGGTTTTATTCTTAATGTGTTTGGTAATGTTGGCTCAAACTCGCTAATGTAGCTGTGTCATTTGTTTTTTGACTGTGGGGCATGCTTTTTTTTTTTTAATTAAACCTGTCCAATTGTTAAGTTTAGTTTTTTGGTAGCTTGGAATGGAGGACAGAATCAAGAAATCAAGAATGAGAGAGATTGAAGAAGAGAAGAGAAGAAAAGAATGAGAAAAAGAAGCCATGCAGAAGAGAAGGAGAAGAAGCTATTTAGAGCAGAGGGGTTAGAAAATAGAAGCCATTTTCATTTCAATCAATCTAATCAACGTAATCATCATTTTTAAGTTTTAATACTAGACTTTAAATTGAAAACTTGAACCACTCTAGAAGATGAAAGAGGGGGATATTAAAAGGTAGTTTAATACAAACCAAAATAACTGAAACATAAAAAAAAATAAAACTTTATGTCCCCATCGATTCATCCTAGGTAGGAGAAACTAAACCCACAGGAGTTGACAAATCCACAGGAGTTGTTTTAGTGGGAATTCCATCCTCTTTGATCTCCAAGCTCGAGGATTGGTGTAAATGGAAGTATATACTAAGATAGTCCCTCGTTTCATGTGCCTTGTGTATACAAATTGTCTTCATTACCGTTAAAGTCTACTAAGACCTATTGGTCCTCAGTAGAACCTGGAACAAAAGAGTGCTACTGATTTTCCATCCTATCAAAGTTCCAATAGGTAAGGGGGGAAACAATCATCATCTGATTGGCCTCGACTGAGCATCAACTTAGGGTTGGGTTTCCAATTATTTCCAGGACACTGGAAGCTGAATTTGTCACTGTTCATGCTAACGAAATGTTCTGATTTTCATTCTTAAATTTCATTATTGTGCACATCTGCTTTCTGAATAAAATCACTCATAGTGGTGTCACTTACATAGCTTAGTCTTTGAAATTTCTCTGAACTTGTTAAAGGGGTTGGACAATCACTTTATCAATAAGAAAAGGATAAAAATGAGCGTGAACCGTAATTTATTGCTTGATAAATCATTGAAATTAGGCTAGTGATACCATTTTGATGTAGGTTGGAATCAAGAAACAAAGAAAAAAGACATATTAACCTAGAGAATAGAAGAATGGAAATAAACTGTGGAGAAAGAGAAGGAAATAAGCTGTTGTGATGAGAGGGGTGGAAGATATAATTCATTTTCATTTCAATCAACATCATCTTATTCCCAAGATTTAATGCTAGACTTCAAATATTATGACACCACTCTATAAGATGAAAGGGTAGAAACTAGAATGTCAAAAGATAAATTGATGTAGCCAAAAAGATTATGGTCTTTAATACAAATTAAAATTTTTGAAACATAATAGATAATTAAAAGCTTATTAGATGATGACCTCATCATTTTGTTTACTAATTTAGTGGAATTTTTGTGTTGTTCTACTTAGTTCTGCTTAATGAGTTGGTGCGAATCAAAGTCTAGTTGTATGTATACAGTTTCAAGATCTTTCATTGTCGATGAGTTCTTAATTGCTAATTAGCATTGCAGAAGAGAATCTTGATTTTGAGTTCTCCCTTTTGGGTCATCTTCTTTTCTCTTTGTCAGAGCTGTTGCTGCTGAAGTATGCGAAGAGCTTTTTACTCCTCTTCCCCCTCATGCTGAGTTAGCGTTAAATGGGGTTGAAGTGTTTATGAATGCAAGCGGAAGTCACCACCAACTAAGAAAGCTTAATGTTCGTCTCCGAGCTTTTATAGGTGCTACTCATACTCGAGGAGGGGTTTACATGTATAGCAATCATCAGGGATGTGATGGTGGCCGCCTATATTACGGTGGGACAAGTCTCTTACTTTGAAGGCAATATTTGACGTTTTAACTTTCCATAATTGCTTTACTCATGAGTTAAGGGTACAAATATTCTTCGATAAAACTAACCCGGGTTTGAAGTTTTTTCATCCGGTATCTTGATTTATGCGTACAAATTATCTTTCATAAAACGATTCACCAAACAGAATCTTATAATTACATTCGTTTAGCTACCATTGGAAAAATATACCTAAATGCATTCTATATTGCATTTCTATGTGTTTTAGAAAAGTTTCATGGACTTTGGTTTTTATTTGTAACAGATGGATGTGCTTGTGTTGTTGTGAATGGAGATTTGGTTGCTCAAGGTTCGCAATTTTCTTTGAAGGATATCGAAGTGGTCACTGCCCAAGTAGATTTAGATGCGGTGTGTTATTGTCCTAAAGTTCCATCATTTGATTGTTATCTTTAATTGAGTCCTTTTGCGCGTCCTTTATGGATTATTACGCCAAATCACTGCAATCTACATGAATATCACTAAATTTCTTTTGGCTAATGACAGGTTTCTAGTCTTAGAGGCTCAATAAGTAGCTTTCAAGAGCAAGCAAGCTGCAAAAACGTAGCACCTTCCGTGGCAGTCGCATATCGCCTTTGTCAGTCTTTTAACATGAAAATATGTCTTTCAAATCCGCTTGAGGTTAGTTTTCTACCCAACGGAAAGTTGGTTAAATTTTGGTTTGTATTGTATAGAATGACATCACAATGTTTTTTAAGAAAATATCTCAGGGCATAAATATCTTAATTTTCTACATTCCGATTATTTTCTTACGCAAGGTTTTTTTTTAAAAAAGGATAATCATAACGTCTCGGTTTTTTACTGATAAATAGCTCTCGGTTTTCTGATTCAAAATGATTGATAAATTCTAGATAAAGTATCATTCTCCTGAGGAGGAAATAGCCTTTGGGCCTGGTTGCTGGTTATGGGATTATTTGAGAAGAAGTGGTGCTTCTGGTTTTCTCCTCCCTCTTTCTGGTGGAGCTGATAGCTCCTCTGTAGCAGCCATAGTTGGTTGCATGTGTCAGCTTGTTGTGAAAGGTTTTTGTTCTTAACTTATTGCATCTTTTATGCTAATTTCATACTTTTCATTTTCATTTTTATTTGCATAAATGGGTTCGGTCTCTTTGAAAGTGGCAGTCTATATACAAATATATGTCGAATAATAATTGCTGAGATATCGATTTAATTTCAGAGATCGCGAATGGTAACGATCAAGTGAAAGCTGATGCAGTACGAATAGGACATTATGTCAATGGAGAATATCCTACAGATGGCAGAGAGTTTGCAAGACGAATATTTTACTCGGTTTTCATGGGATCTGAAAATAGGTAATTGCAGTCTGGAAATATTTTCTTCTTTCTTTCTCATTTTAGTGCAGAAAAAACCAGAAAGAAAATGATTTAAAGCTTTTTATCGATCTTTTATTGATTCCTTTATAATATAATGTGATGTTTTTATTTATTTTGCATGCAATTGTTTTTTTTATTTATTTAAAAATATTACTTTTTTCTTGCCTTCTTTTATCGCCCGCGTTCCCCCTTGTTCCCCTTTGCCTAATCTTAATGAACTACCCCGTCCACTATACCTCGAATCAACACTGCATTACTTTCCGGGTCAGTGCCACTTTACCCTTGTTCTCTTAGTCAAGCGAGTATACGTGGCATTCATTAGTGTTGATTTTCTACAAGATTTTGTACGGCTTTCAATTGCCGGAGAAAGATTTTAAAGACAATGAATGTAAGATACTTGTTTTCTGAATTCCACAAAAATCCTCCCCTTTTTTCATAGTTTTTAGTGGAAGAGAATTACCGTCCTTGGTCGTGATAGTACCGTAAATTTCTTGTGAAAGCTACTTGATACTTTAGTGTGAAGTTTAAGTATAGATGAAAGTGTTTCTTAAATTTGTTGATTTCTGCCAGTTCGGAAGCTACAAGGTCAAGAGCAAAGGTTCTTGCATTTGAGATTGGCTCCTGGCATCTTGACTTGAGCATAGATGGGGTTATCTCGGCCCTTTTGTCTTTATTTCAATCACTTACCGGAAAACAGCCACGTTATACGGTAAAACACGATTAGTCTATTTTCTAATTGTTCATCCCGAAGGGAGTTTGAATCCCGAGCATTTCTCCATTGCTCTCGAACGTTTCTCTCTCTAGCAGCCTTGATAAGACGAGATTTTTTGCCATCTTAACTCGTTAAATTGGTCCGAATTTATGATTGGCAGGTGGATGGTGGATCTGACGTCGAGAACTTAGGTTTGCAGAATATTCAAGCTCGAATAAGGATGGTTATAGCTTTTATGTTAGCGTCACTGCTACCTTGGGTTCATAAGAAAAATGGATTTTACCTTGTTTTGGGTAGCTCCAATGTGGACGAAGCGTTAAGGGGTTATCTGACAAAGGTACTATGCAGCGTAACTCTTTCGATCTTAGCAACTTACTCATTTGACCAATTGAGCCCTGACTTGAACTTATTTCATTTTTCCTTTTGCACCTCCTCGATCTTATGCTTCATTTATCGCGACTTATATTTGATCTTTTACTCAGTATGATTGCAGTGCAGCGGACATAAATCCAATCGGAAGCATCAGTAAGCAGGATCTTCGAGCATTTTTGCGTTGGGCTGCAAACCATCTTGGCTACGCCTCCTTGGAAGAGATTGAAGCTGCTCCACCCACTGCCGAACTCGAGCCTATACGATCAAACTATAGCCAGGTACCCGATAGGATTCCCCCTATGAAAGATCAAATGCTAGAATAACAAAATAGAAAGAAAGAATATCGATTAAATTACTAAAATATAAAATTACAAACACTTAAGAGGAATTTGCTATATCTGAGCTCGTTGATGACGGCTCGTCACCCTAAAAAGACTTGACCTAAATTTTCCTTCCCTTCCTTCATCCCAATCACCTCTATTTATAGAAATACAAACTAATACCCTAATACCGATATAGATGAAGCTTATTACTTACCCTAATGCTTATTTAGATTTGGCCTTATAAGTACCATACCAAAGTTTCTCTTTATGTAATTATAACTTTAATTCTCTATTTATTCTGCAAAAAAAGTGGAAAATAAACTGAACAGCCGTCGAATTGTGTGGACTTTCATTCTGATATTCTCGAGTTAAATCCTATTTATATCAGTTAGATGAAGTTGACATGGGCATGACATATGAGGAACTCTCTGTATACGGAAGGCTGCGGAAAATATTCCGATGCGGACCTGTCTCGATGTTTAAGGTTCAAATTCCTTTATTAACTGTAATTCACTTTAAGGTTTTTTCGTCTCGTCCTGGATCTGAGGCTTGCGCTTGTGACAGAATCTATGTTTCAGATGGGGTTCCAAGCTGACTCCATCTGAAGTTGCCGAGAAAGTGAAGTTTTTCTTCAAGTATTATTCGATCAATCGGCACAAAATGACGGTTTTGACGCCTTCTTACCATGCCGAGGTATGCATGACTAATCCAAGATCAAAATCTTAAATTCGAAGCTAGATTTTCAGCCCATTCTAAAAAACTCAAACTTTGATGCAGAGTTATTCCCCAGAGGATAATCGGTTTGATCTTCGACAATTCTTGTACAACTCCAGATGGCCGTATCAATTCCGAAAGATCGACGAACTCGTCGGTGAGTTGAATGGCAGTGGTGAAGTCTTGGACGCCGGTGATTTGAGCTTGGGTGAAAAGTTATTGGCTTCATCGGGTGGAATGGGGGTGGTGGCAGCAGGCTCTGGAAATCCTGAAGCTGGAGTTTAGAAGCTCATATGCACTAATGGAGCACGTTCAATTAACTATATATTGTGCTGTAATTGATTAATTTGGTCAAGAAAGATGAATATAAAGCAATAAGTTGGGGGTGAAGAACATAAATCATCTCCCCACCGCATAATTCATGAAGCCGCAAGGCCATTTCCCTTTTCATGTTTGGATTTATTATGTAAGCGAACTAATCGAACATTCGAAGCAAACAAAAAAAAGAAACATTTGAAGCAAAGGTAGTTTAGTAAATATTGAATATCTTTCATTGAATATTTTTATTTCTAAAGCTGTGGGGAACAAATGGTATTTCAGTGAATATTGAATATGTTTTATTTCTAAATTTTATTATCAACCCTATACGCACTGTTCTTATTCCTCTTTGTTGGTGAACAGGCATGTTATTCCTATTTTATAGACACCACTATCAAACAATTCACAGTAGCAGCAGATTACTCTAAGTCTACACTGCACAGAGTGAGAGTGGGAGGGAGGAATTCTTACGGCTAGATTTCTTCATTGATGCAAAAGAAAGCTCCCAAGAATAACGCTGATAACTGCAACCGTGCAAGCGAATAGAAGGGTGAAACTAACTTGGATACTAACTTGGGCTCTTCTATTGCCTTTCTTACTCAACTCCACCTGCGGACAAAGATAATTTTTCATTAATCGGGAGAGAATATAAAATAAAAAATAATAATTCACTCCAAAAAAGGAAATATACATCGAGACTTTTTATATACAAAGATTTACTTTTCGGGGAATGGCTGAAATCACAAGCAAGTAATTGAATGAGTGGGGGGCTCCGAAAGCACACGCAGGATAAGCAGGTGTTTTCGGAGACAGGTGAGTTAAAGAGAAACCAAATATGTTCTAAAGATTATTTAATCCAATGGGCTCTTTCAATAAAGGAGGGTCTAGTTACTTACAATGACGAATTTAAAAAGTTCACTCCCTAATCTTACTTCTTGACGTGTCAAACATTGATTTGTGCAATTCATTTCGATTATTTTCTAATTTATTACATAAAGTGCAACAATTAATATCATGCATGACATGGTGAAAGAATATTAAGTAAATGTAGCACTACTTAAAAAAACAAGTTCCTAAAATGAGCAATGCAATGACACAATGATAAGATTCAAAAAGAATTCTATTGATTTATTGAATACAAAAACGTACAATAGAGAGATTTCAAAGTCTCTCAAACCTTCAAACACAGAATAGATAGACTTCGAGAGCTCTCTAACCTCCACAAACTAATCACTTCTACAACTATCCCTCTCTACTTCTATTTAATACTCTCCTATATTAGTAACTTCTCTCAACTACTATAAATTTTCATTAACTTCTCCTAACTTCTAAATACTACTAACTAACTAGTAAGTCCATTTCTATCACACAGTTACTCCATTTTTCGCCAAGTGAAAGTTTTCTCCTTGGTTCAAAAAGGCCAAAAAAATTGTGAATACATGATTCCACTCGGTGCATGTTCAGTCATGAGCAAGGAATAAATAATGTACACCCTATACTTATTTATTTTCTGAGGCCATTGAAATAAACTTTTCTCCCAGGCCTAAGATGTTTCGTAACCTAGACAAACGTAAAACTAGACATTGGTGACGGCATTTAAGATAGAGCTATAGGACAAGAATGCTCTTAATGTTTGGACTAATAACGTGGACAGTCAAGATGAAAGAACATGGTTCGTTACCAGTCTCTTTTGTAATACTTCCATTTGTTGAATGCTTATGTGTACCCTCTTGGTCATCTCTAAAATTGTGTTCTGGGCCTGTAAAGAGTTTCAAAACCAATGGCAGTGTCACTCTTTGGAACATTATTAGACAAATCATAGAACTTTTAATTTGCTAACTTAGAAAATTTTCATTATAGTTTGCGATAACTAAAGATGTTGAAATCACAATCAACAATTTCACATCACATTTCCTTTATTAATATGTAAAAAAAAAAGACCACTAAATCAGATGGCATTTGACTGCCTAACACGTGGGGATTAACATTCAATTTGAATAATCATATTACTAATTCTTCAAATTCAGAATATTCAAGCAATTATCTAACTTACATAAAAGAAGTAATAATGGTAAAGTTAACGTTGTTGGCAATGTGTAAAGTAATGGTTTGGTAAAGCAAAATATTAGAAATCATAAAATATCCCCTCAGCCAAAATGCAATACAGAAATCATATCACACTGCTTCAATGTTGTTTTTATGCAGTCTTCTTTATGGCTTCTTTTTTAACCATTACATGATTGAATCTAATCCAGTTATGCATGTCAAAACCTAAGACATGGAAGCATTGATCACTCTCAGGAGAATCGTTTTAGAAAAAGAACTCTTTAAACCAGAATACAAATCAGTATTAGCGGAAAATGTTAGATTTTATAACAAGAGCCACTCCTGGTCCTTGGTCTGTTTTAGTCATGCAACTCCTAAGCAAGAAAAAATAGCCAATTTAAAAGATGCTAACATTAGATTAGCATTCCAGGAAAACTAACCTCGTTAAGCTTCAATTCGAGTTCAACAAGGTTTGACTTCATATCTGAAATATCTTCAACTAATTTCAACATCTCATCATCCTTTACTGCTGTTATTTCCTTTTCTTTCTCCAACTCAGTCATTTTATTAATCTCTGAAGACTCCACAACCCTATCAGTCCCTTTTGCTGGCGTCAATTCATCTTCTTTGCATTCTGCAGACTCCACAACCTTTTCAGTCACCTTCATTGGCTTTGATACGTCTTCATTGATCACTTTAGATTCCTCCACATCCCTTTCTATCACCTTCGTTGGCTTCAGATCATCTTCACTTAACACATTAGACTCCACATCCCTTTCAGTCGCCTTCATTGGTTTTGATTCGTCTTCAGTGATCACTGGGGACTCCTCTACAATCATTTCAATCACCTTTACTGGCTTTGAATCGTCTTGATTGATAGCAGTAGACTCCTTTTCAATCTTTTTGGTCATCTTCTCTGGATTCAAATCCTCTTCAATGATTGCCGTGAACTCATTCGCAACCTAGGAATTTTTTAATGAAAAAAAATTTAACGGGTCCTTTAACATGACTTTACCACAAACTAATCATATTAGATACCAAAGGATATAAAAGAAGAACATAACAATGAACATCAACTCAATTCCTAGATTTAAATATTTTCTCACAGCTTATTGTGTATCTGCAAATGTAAAATTCTGTCTTTATTTGATTTTTCACCTCTGATGTTCCATACTGTGCCCCTTTCAGTTGACCCTTCTGACGTTTTAGATCTGCATCCATCCATGCCACATTAATTGGTGATAGCACAGGAGAAGTGGGAGGGCTAGTGAGGATCACATTCAGCCTTTTCTCTTCAACACAGTTGCCAAGATCTTTGAGAAACTGTCATGTGTGGGAATTTAATATCATTACAGAAATATAAGACTGTTTCCAATCTGACCTTAACAACTCACCATGCTAGAACTAATGTCAGCTTCAATCGTCGTGGCAGGAACAATTTTGCTTTGGACCAAAAACTTATCTGTGCACAACATATCAACTGGAGCAGTTGGTTGAGCTCTCATAGTCACTGCAATAAGAAATATGAACAAAAGTATCGAACGAGTCAAACAAAAAAGTACTATATAAAGCAGCAGAATAGCGGGAAACAACACAACTTTTGAAAAACTCCTTAAATCATTAAGATCTGAATAAGATACATAAAGATCATACCTAAAAATTTATACGTTGAATATGGTAAAACAAGGCCAACATTTGGCTGCACCGAGTACTTCTTTGGGGATGTTGTTTTAACCTGCCAACACCAAAATTCAAGGATCTATCTCAAAAACTCTATTATTCAAAACAATAATAACAAGCAAACTAGTATGCATTGCATACCTTAAAAGCAACATGATCACTAGAATTATTTGCAAGTTGAATGGAGCACGAACTTAGTTTATTTGCTTCAACTGATGGGAAAAAATAGGTTTAAATGTTAGTTTGTAAATAATCATAAAATTTACATATCAATTGGGTAATATCCGACTACAGTAACAACAGCTAGGTAAGCAAATTTTTTTGAAAATGAACGTTAAAGAGCAGAAACTAACAAATAAAATTTAGTTCGTTTGGCTGGATTTCCAAAAGCTGCGACCTCATATTTCTTCTTAATGACAATTCAGATTTCTTGGCAGTCAACCCTCAGCTACAGATAAACCAAATCCTAAAAATCTGCATGATCCATACAATCGAAAGGTAAATAAAACAGAGATTGTTTGCTACGATGTAAGAAAAGAAAAAAAACAGAGAAAACCAAGTATTTCACATTTTCAATTATCATCTCTTTTTAGGTGGTTGTTGAATCCTTCTTAATAAACGAAATAATCCTATAATATCAATGCGAATTTAATCAATTTTATTAGCTGTGAATAAGAACTTATTGTATTTTTCATTTCTTCTGATGATGTGATGGTTCCAATGGTGACAGCTGCGAGATATGGTATTGGGTTAGGCATTTTCTTTATGACTTACCGAGCGAGAGAGTATTGCTGTAGAATTTACTATAGCATTAAAGGTTCAACATGACTCCTTTTGATAAGCAACTATCGAAATACGAAATCCTCTTCTAATTTCCAAAATCAGTTCTCTTAAATATCGCCAATCATCTCACTGATGGCCCAGAATTCAGTGCAAATTGTAAAAACCAAAGCAAAACCAATAAATGCTTCTTAGAACGAAAAAAGTGCATCTAGGTGGAACGAATAGCCTTCGTTGAAATATGACCAACTAATCTATACAGCTTTATCAGTAACTACACTTGCTTTCACAGACGATCAAACTTGATCTATGGAACAATTACAATAAAAATATCGATTTACCAACTCTAAATTTCAATTGCGACTGAAACTAAATCATTCCAATACATCGAATGAAAGTGAATAGTCAGAAATGCAACGAACAAGGAAAGTGGAACGAAAAGTCAAGAAAAAAGTCAACCAGGAAATCCTACTCTCGTTCCCGCATAATCGGAGGACAATAACTGAATCACTAATCAAAATTTCAAAGCGTTTCAAACTCGCTCTAAAGATTCCCAACAACCTCGCCAGCGCTCAAATCTCCAAAGAAATGGATCCACAAACAAGCTTGGATTTCAAAGTAGAAACAAAGTCAGGAAACAATAAAATATGACCATAAAAGCTTCAAATAACACGAAAACTTACCTTTCAACGTGAAGAAAGTGACAGAAAAATAAATGAAGTTTGGAGTGAAACTGCCGCTTTGAGAGAAAATAAGATATTAAATAATGCAGAGCCAGGATTCAGGAGAAACGTACATAAATCACGGCAGAGAGAAGCCGTAAAAGGACGGAGAATCAGAGTGTGAGAAGGGGAAGCTCGAAGAACAGAGCTCGTCGCGCCAGTTGGTACCCCCAGCGTTTAGGCGGCACCCGTAAATCAATCAAATGGTCGGCCGGGTTTTCTAGAAATGAACCCGTTTTTAAATTTTAAATACAAATAAATAATTAAATTTTAGAAATTTTATAAATATTATAAATAATTATTTTAATTTTAACATTATAAATACTTTAATTATATTAAAAAATATCGACACGTCAGAAGCAAAATTAAAAAAATAAATCAAAATAGTAGCATTACTCTACAAATTATATTTGTTCAGACATGAGAACTTACAAAATATTTCACCATAGATGCTAGTTATTATTTGTATCTTTATCGCTACGAGCTCGTATTAACTTTGTAAATTGATGCCTAATCGTTCGGATAGTTGGTTTCCTTAGTTTAAGTATCGATATTTTTTTTTATTATGCTACACGAACTACTTCTTTTCAAATTTTTATAGCTACCCATGATGTCATTCATGGTGGGTTTAAAGTTACATTTGCATAAATCCCAAGCTTACATGAATGACAGTTGACATTGTTAATCTCAAATTTAATCAGAAGGTTAATGGTCTGGAACAATTTAGTTTTTAAGAAAATAAGATCAGACTAATATATTTTAATTTTTAATTTTTTAGACTAGAATTAGGAATTGACACGATTATAACATACCAGAACGAGACTAATTAACGACCGCGTGGAATATAGGCGTTTTGTGCTATTTTGAGCGACAAATCGAGGAAAGAGACAAGATTCGATGGAGGGTGCTCGACCCTACTCGAGTGCGAACTGATACATCACAATCAACAAATATTGAGTATTTTTTATCTTTCACTTTGCGGGTCTTACACATAATATGGATCGATTGGCCGATGTAGTCACATTGAAAGAATGGAGGAAGCTCCAATAGTAGAATGCCTCACCTTAGAAATGTCTCAAAACGTGATTCAAATCACGCTATGTTCACATAATATGTGACTTTGGAGTGACCCCCACCAGAAAAGGAACCCAACTGGTATATGTGTTGAATAATTCAACACTTGCTTCTTTAAATGTAACCTCTAGGGTTGTTACAAACAGGCCTGGTCGGCGGATCGGATTGATGCCGATCCAATCCGATCCGACAAAATGTTCTTCCCTGTTTTGAAATTAATCCAATCCAAAACATCTAGAATTCCAAAACAATAATAATCTCAAACAAACAATCTGAAACAATAAACAATGCAAACAATCTGAAACAAACAATCTGAAACAATCATTGAATATGAACAATCCAAACAATCTCCGAAACAATCCAAAATAATCCATTACAAATTTACAATTTACCATCCATCATTCATAGGTCCATAACCATAACCACATTAACCGTACGTAATACATCTAAACAATTAAAAAATACATCCAAACAATTCAAAATAATCCCACAAAATCCAAACAATCCAAAATAAGAAAACAATTCTATAACTAAGCATACAAAAATAAAACTACGATAATCCACCGACTAGAGGTCCATAATCGGCTCTAAGTCTCATCGGGTTGCATTCTCCATAATTTCTACAAAACGAAAACACATAAAAGACACCTATATTAATATTTGTATAACATTAATAAATAACATTGTTGATAAATAAAGGATAGTTGAAATATACCTTCGTCAATTGTAGAGTAGTCTTCTAATACCTCCGACAAAAGTGGAGTCTCCGATTCAGAACGGAGCCAACTCTGGGTGCATATAAGGGCCTCCACTGTTTTCGGTAACAGGGAAGTGC
>QAOC01041863.1:0-10687 GCA_003255005.1 Begonia fuchsioides | reverse complement strand
ATCGGATCGGATCGCTCCCAATCCGATATGCGATCCGATCCGATAATCAATCCGAACATCGGATCAAAATAAAAAAAACTCACCGATTACCTTTGCCCGATCCGACCGAATCCGATCCAATCCGATCGGATCGTCGGATTCGGTCGGATCCGCCCACGGTTACAAATTCGCACAAAAGAGCAATTTTTTGGAGCATAATAATAATATTATTATAATATATCACCAAAAAAAGCTAACAAAACAAGTAGCGATGTCAATTCGATCAGATCGACCCGCCAAACCGACCATTTGAGTTGGATCGAATCAATTTAGAATTTTAAAAATTAATGTTAACTCAAGTCAAATTTTAGCTAAAATCAACATAAAATTTTCAGTCATAATTGATATGATCGAATTAAATTTGAATCAAATTTCCTTCCAATCAGGTCAATCAAACGATTAAATGTATAATTTGTAAAGAAATAATTAAATTTTAGTTGGTTTGGTTGATAACCCACATGTTTAACTTTTGCACTACCGAATGTGAACTCGAACCGAAACAACTTGAAATTCTGGGTCAAGTTTGAATCAAATTGATTATAGTTTGGTTTCAGTTCGGATCTGATTTTATGCAACCAAACCTATCGAATCAAATTCATTTTCTATCAAAACTCGACACAAACCTATGAATAACACTCCTAAAAGCAACATCACAAAAGATTTAGCCTCGTGAATCATGTGGTTTTCTTTGTTATTTGAAAAAATCGATACGAGTAAACAAGATAATTACACTGCCTTCCTAGACATCCAAAAATTTCAAGATTTCGGGTCTTTTTGGTCATTCATGCGGCAGAGCATAACTTGAAGAAGAAACATTCACCTCGCTTTCATTGGTTAGGATTCCTCTCGGTTGGCGATCCGGGCACGAACGAAACAAATCCCCTTCCACCAAATACCGGACGCATGAAGGCATTGTCAAATTTACGCCAATAACGATGAACGGTATGCGTTGGGGTTGTCAGCAGATCTCGAATACTGCTTGGCCGGATAATATCGCGCAGTCCAATATCTAATTCCGAATCTTGACCTCCTCCAAGAAGCGGAACGATGAACGATTTGGGCGTGGATGGATCGGACAAAACAATGCCCGCCGACCATTTTGGTTGCGGCAACAAGAATCTTATGAGAGGCTTGGTCATCAACCCAAATAACTGAACATAAAAAAGGTAGAATCATCCCTCTAAAACATGCTTTCAGATGAAAATAAAAAGGTGTAATAATGGAAAAAAAACTTACCACTGTGCTGAAGAGAACAACTGTAATGGTGCTTGTGATCATGATTGCGTTCCCGCGCAGTTGAGTGTGACCAGATCTCGCAAACTATGCGGGAAAAAAGAAAAAAGAAAAAGCAGAAGAAAACATCAGCTACTTTCTTCACAAGTTTAACTAAAATCCGACATTTCTACTCAACAATTACAAGTGACTAGGAAAAACTGTCTAGAATAGACAAACATTGTCGGAAAGTACCTGATTATAAGCAAGAGCCATTGATACAGCCCCTCTCATGAGGCCAGCCCACCATATTATCACCTATAGTTATATTTTTTCCTCCAAAATGCATTGATTATTACTTGCACAAGAAAGATGAATATTTTTGACAAGGTAAAAACAGAATACATACTTGCTGCCTAAGGCTGATCTTCTCAGATGGTGATTTTTTCGCTAAGTTGGAGAGAAAGGATAAGGGAAAAACAAAAGCAGCCCTTCCAACCAAAACCAGACCTAAAAGGATGGAACTAACGGCCACAGATGTCCCAGGACTATAAAACAGAAAGCAAGAGTGTAAGAATATCATTCGATTTAATGTCTCTACTAAAAAGAAAGTTTTTGATTGGCTGAAATTATTCCTAGTGAAAAAAATGAAGGATTATTGCCATACCTGTCACCTACAAATCTCCATTTTTCGATGTCCAATGCGTCCATGCCAACATAAAGGAAGATAAATATCTCGGCTACAAAAGACAAGGTAGCAAAAGCATGCCTGCAATAGTGAATTAACAAAGTCATTGTCTAGAGAGAGAAGTTTCACAAATGACCAGTTGGATTCAAATAAAACTAAGCCAAGTTCACATACTTTGTGGTAATTCGTGAACTTTCGGTGACATTATGCCAGGTATAGTGTGACATCACAATTCCGCAAAAGAACACAGTCAGAATGCCACTCAAATAGAACAACTGCATGATTCATTTATGATATGATCGTGTAGAATAATCAAATACTTATCGATAACGGAATCATAGGTCATGAGATGTATTTTTTTCGAATGTAAAAACTTACTTCTGCCATCATATAAGAAAGGTACGCCATCAGTATCATTAAAGCAACCTCGCGGTCTGTAGAATGACTGAATTCATCGAAACAAAAACTTTAAAGATCTGGATTTGGGTTTCTTAATGCTTAAGTTTTGTATCTATTTTTACTATAAGTAGAGAAAGTTTCCCAAAAATGCTGTATCAAGAACAAAAAGACCAGAAATCTAATGATTTACGCAGGCAAGCAAAAACACCACAAAAGAATTGTTTGTGGTTAGATTAACCGAAAAACATATCAGAAAAACGAATAATTTATAAATAATACGAGGTGATATGATGAAATTTTAATTCATCATCTCATAACTTTTCCCTTTGGAGAATAGGTCCATTTAACCCTACAAAAAGCACCATGCAATTTAGCTGTGGCTCCCCTGGATTGTGTTGCAAAGCAAACAGACCCATTTCGATAAGGTAGAGAAAAAGGGAAACAAATTACACGATCCGGCTGTTCCGCCGTTCTGGTGATCACAAGTTGCCCGGAGTTGAGAAGCTCTCAAAGAGAGGCTTCCAGCTTTAATACAATATTTCAAAAGATGGTTCATTACAAACCTATTAGTTACTGTATACAGAAAATAAATCTTAATTTAAAGGAATAAACTAATCCTAGATAATATAACTAATAATGCTAAATTTAACCACTAAAAACATGTGCATCATGTAAATATTTCATAAAAAAGGTTGTCATTGCACAAATTAACAAGGACAGATTTTGAGATATTTCACACTTAGAAAAGCACATACCTCCCAAAATAAAGCTTTTTGATGATGAAAGCACTTAGCAAACCAGTCTGCAATAGAAGCAAATCTTTAAATCAGCTCTATATCAGTATATGAACTCAGTACATACACAATTTAGTACACACAAGGTAGAAGGACCAATATAAAATCACTTACAATCACTCCAAGAACAGTGCTTGTAAAAAATAAGTAGAAGAAGCTGCCAATAAATTGTAAAGCAATCCTGGAATCAATATGGGTGAGGTCAAAGCTCTGGATTGCGTTGAATAACACCACTGATGTGGCATCATTAACTACACCCTCTCCAAATACGAGACTATAGAGTAAAGGGGTCTCATCCTGATTTAGTATCTACAACGTGAAATATATCAAGTTACAATAGGAAAATGGAATAACCATCAGCTGGGAGAAGGATAAACATGGAAGTTGTCACACCTGCAATGTGCATACAGAATCTGTTGCAGCAAATATCGCACCAATTGCTGAAAAAGAGAAGAAAAAAAGTTAATGTCCCAAATATAACAGCAAAAGCCAAGTCAACCAGGATGAGCCTACCAAGATAATCTCCAACTTCCAGAGATCCGATATCCAATTTCTTAAAGAAATGTATAACACCTGTGTCAAGGATTACACATTAGCATTTCTTAATTTCTCATTTGACAATTTAGTCGAGTAGAGAGACAGGTTATCTCGATGATCATATTTACCATCCCCTCATATTACTCTTTTTAATAAAACCTCTTCATACTATCTTCTTAACATTTTCAGAAATTCAAAAGTAAATGTCGATCTTAATAAAAATATGAAAAATTAAGATGATCAACGCATGAAAATAAGGATTTATGATATTAAGTAGTCAGTTCTTTTAGTAGAAAACTGGATGCAGCTAAGATTAATATTCAATGTGCAATATTTTGGTACTAGAATTAGTAAAATAAAGTTTTTGCCTATTCTAGTATCAACTAGACTTCTCCAAAGATACATAAACCTGCCAGTTAGAATTTTCCCATAAAAATTTAGTATTATTGATGATATTAAAGCCAAGGAAAAGAAATCATTTGTTTAGCTAAACTTGGAAGCACTAATTCGCTTTAACAGGATTGATTCCCAGTACAAAAAGAAAATGCATGAAACAGAAGTGGTAATCATACCTAATGATATGACACAACAAGATATCAATGTACCAACGGCTCCAAATAGATTAATTGTAATAAAGTTTTTGAAAAACTGCTTCTTTTTCACCTGAAACCTGATCCAAACAGTTAGAGATCACCATCACACATCAAAGAAGAAATTATAAATTTCATAACGTTATTTAAACACTCCTGCATCATCCCCTTCCACAAAAAGCATGAGTTCAGATTCAGAAATGAATTTTATTATTTCACCTCTGAAAAATTTTTAGCAGTGAAAATATTCAAGACGTGCATTGCATTGAGTATTGAATAAACGCTCTCTGACTTGTAATCTAGGGTACGCCAATCTGTCTCCTCCACCAGACAATACAATCATAACTCACTGTTTCTCTAGAGTAACTGAACCTCTCTTTTTCCCCCACATGGTTCTCAAATGTCCCTTTGTTGACAAAATACCCAACCCTTTACTACCTCCCGTACTTCGACTGTACACCCTCACTATTAAGAGTGACCTATCACATTCCCATTTTTCTTTTATGATGTAGTTGATTTTAAACATAGTCTGAACTCTTGAAGGGGTTGGATTTAAGACTTGTTCAGTGATGACACTGTCAACTTCTATTTTACATGATTCAATCACTCACAAATCTGTCACAATATGCAGCAATCCTATTTGCTTCACAATTTCCCGTTCACCTATTTGGGATGATTGGAAAAGCATATTTTATTAAAAAGAAAGATATCTTCAACATGATTTGAGTCAATATTTCACATATCATACATNTATACTGTTAATGAATTTGTTGTAAAACATCCTTGTAAAATGGTACACTTAATATTTAACAAGTTGGTCAAATGTTGCAGAATTTTATAAGTTTTTCTCAGGCTATGTCGATCGGTGTTCATATGTGTCGACCGCAACAATTCTAGAGAAGAGATGTATGTCGACCGCCCAAGAGATGTGTGTCGACCGCTCAAGATCTAGGTCGACCAGAGGAAAATTTCCAGAGATGTAACCTATGTCGACCAATACAGACTTATGTCGACCGATGATTTCCCAGAGACAAACTTAATGTCGACCGCGCAAGACCTATGTCGACCGATGTGAAGCTCCAAAGACGGAACTTATGTCGACCGCTAATTACTTGTGTCGACCGTTGAAGTTCCAGAAACAAACCTCATGTCGACCGCAACACCTTCAAGGACTAATCAACTATACCTATGTCGACCACTCTACGATTATGTCGACCGCTCAGGATCTACTATAGAGTTAAAGCTCCAACGGCTACTTTCTAATGAGTCTAAACAGCTATATTGCGGTCGACCGCTCCCATACTTATGTCGACCGCCCGAGCCTGAGCTGTATAAATAGTTGAAGAGAAGCTCGTTAAAGTATCGATTTTCTTGAAAGAAAAATACGCTGAAACGCTGTCAAAATTATTCTCAAGTCATTTTACTCTCTCATCTCTTGTATTCACTTTTGATTATTCATCTTGTAATTGAGAGAGTCGGTTTAGAAACCGTAAATCCTTGTAACGATAGAATTGAGTGAACTTGTAAGAAACTCCCCAAGGGATTCAAAGAAAAAGAAAAGGAACTCACATGCTATAATTGTGGAAAGCCAGGTCACTTAAAATCTGAATGTCTTCAAAGAAAGAAACTCCCCAAGGGATTCAAGAAGAAAGCAATGAAAGCTACTTGGGATGACAGTGATTCTTCTTCATCTTCATCTGAAGACGAAGAACTAGCAAACATGTGCTTCATGGCAAAGGAGGATAAGGTGGAAGTCTCCCTTTCAAAGAATGTCTGGTATCTCGACAGTGGATGCTCGAGACATATGACGGGAGATCCCTCAAAATTCTCCTCCATCAAGCAAAAGAAAGAAAATGTCACTTTTAGAGGGAAGATAATTGGGATTGGAAGCATAGGTAACATTTCCTCTCCTATCATTGAAAATGCATTATTAGTTGACAGTTTAAAACATAATCTCTTGAGTATCAGTCAACTATGTGATAAATGATATAGAGTTATTTTTTGAATGTAAAACATGCATAATAGAAGATAGCTCAAGTAGAAAAATTTTATTCATGGGTTATAAAACTGAAAATGTTTACACTATTGACATGGATAGTGTTACTTGTTTTGATGAAAAATGCTTTAGTGCAAATTCCTCTATTGATAGTTGGTCATGACATAGGAGGCTAGGTCACGTTAGCATGGATACCTTAGCTAAGATCTCAAAGAAAAATCTTGTTAGGGGTCCAAAAATATCTTTTGAGAAGGATAAATCTTGTGATGCATGTCAAATGAGGAAGCAAACAAAAAGTTCATTTGCTTCAAAAAGCGTTGTGTCTTCCTCTAAACCTCTTCAACTCCTTCACATGGACCTTTTCGGTCCTTCCAAAGTAGCAAGTCTAGGTGGTAAACACTATGCTTATGTGATTGTTGATGATTTTTCAAGATTTACTTGGGTATTCTTTCTTAGATCTAAGGATGAGGTTTTTGAGGCTTTTTCATCTTTTAGGAAGAGAGTTCAAAATGAAAAAGATCTCTCCATTGTAACTATTCGGAGTGATCATGGAAGATAATTTGAAAATGAAAGATTTGAGCTTTTATGTCTTAAGAATGATATCAATCACAACTTTTCTTCCCCTAGGACTCCTCAACAAAATGAAGTTGTTGAGAGAAAGAATAGGTCTTTGCAAGAGCTAGCTCGAACCATGCTTAATGAAAATGTTCTTCCCAAGTATTTTTGGGCTGAAGCCGTTGCCACGGCTTGTTATGTAATTAACCGAGTTTTAATTCGCCCAATTTTAGAAAAGACCCTTTATGAGCTTTGGATGAGGAAAACTCCAAGTGTCAAATACTTTAGGCTCTTTGGATGCAAATGCTATATCCTGAATACCAACGACAACCTAAGAAAATTCGACTCAAAAATCGACTTTGGAATTTTTCTAAGATATTCATTATCTAGCAAAGCTTATAGGGTGTTCCACAAGAGAACACTAGTAGTTGAAGAATCAATGCATGTTTCTTTTGATGAATCTCCTTCTTCTTCAAGTAATATGGACAAAAATGATGAGCTCGCAAAAGATCTAGATTCTTTGACTCTAGAAGAAAATGAGAAAGACTCTCTTGAGGTTTCTCCGTTTGAAAATCCTCCAATCTCTCTAGAATCGGAGCCCGTGAGCAATTCTAAAAGAGACCTTCTTAGAGAGTGGAAATATTCAAGAAGCCACCCATTAGAAGATGTAGTTGGTGATCCCACATTAGGGGTTAAAACTAGAGCATCTCTTAGGAATCTATGTGCAAATGTAACATTCTTATCTCAAGTAGAGCCTAAGAAGTTCGATGAGGCCATAAAAGACGAAAATTAGATTATGGCCATGCAAGAAGAACTTAATCAATTTGAGAGAAACCAAGTGTGAGAATTAGTTCCTAGGCCAAATGATCATACCATCATTGGAACTAAATGGGTATTCAAGAATAAACTAGATGAACATGACATTGTCATTAGAAACAAGGCAAAATTAGTTGCAAAAGGTTATAATCAAGAAGAAGGTATAGACTTTGAGGAGACCTTTGCACCGGTGGCCCGAATGGAGTCAATTCGCATGTTTCTTGCCTACGCTTGTCAGAAAGACTTCACTCTATTTCAAATGGACGTTAAGAGTGCTTTTCTAAATGGATATATTATGGAAGAAGTCTATGTAGAACAACCTATGGGTTTTGAGACCTTTGACAAGAAAGACCATGTTTATAAACTTCATAAAGCTTTCTATGGTCTTAAGCAAGCTCTTCGAGCTTGGTACGATAGGTTGAAGAATTTTTTCTTGGTTAAAGAGTTCAAAATGGGAAAAATTGACTCAACCCTCTTCACAAAACATGTTGGTAATGATCAGCTACTTGTCCAAGTTTATGTGGACGATATTATTTTTGGAGCCTCCAACAAAAACTTGTGTGAAGATTTTGCCTCTCTTATGCAAGGTGAATTTGAAATGAGCATGATGGGGGAGCTTAAGTTCTTCTTAGGACTTCAAATTAGACAATCTTCAGATGAAACATTTATTTGCCAAGAGAAATATATCAAAAAATTACTCAAGAGATTTGGAATGGACTCTTGCGAATCTTCTAGGACACCAATGAGTACCACAACCAAATTGGATAAAGATGAAGGAGGAAAAGATGTGGATATTAAGAGATTTTGTGGAATGATCGGTTCATTGTTATACCTAACCGCTAGCAGACCCGACATCCTTTTTAGCGTTTGTCTTTGTGATAGATTCCAAGCCTCACCTAAGGAGTCTCACTTGAATGCCGTTAAAAGAATTTTCAAATACTTAAGTGGAATACTTGATCTAGGATTATGGTATCCCAAAGGTACTTCATTTGACTTAATTGGATATTCTGATTCGGATTATGCCAGAAGTCTTGTGGATAGGAAAAGCACTAGTGGTACATGTCAATTATTAGGTGAATCTTGATGCGCAACATTCTAATGGAGCAAGACGTTTTCGAAGAGTTTACAGCCGAAAGAAGTAACGGTTCGGGATAGGCAAGTTCTTCACCTTGCTGTCATGTTTTAGCTTAATTATGAATGTTTGATTTTGTGCATGATGTGCAATCATGTTGTGTGTTTTGCTGTTTATTTTGGATAGCGACTTGGTCGGGAAAGAAGTCCTATTTAGGGTCCTTGTTCTGTTTGAATGAGACATCGTCTGTAATATTTCTGGATTGAATACAGTGTCTTTCCAAACCCGTGGTATAGCCAGATTTGTGGGTGTGCGTAGAATTGTTCTAACCTCTTTGAATCGCATCATTAGTATCAAAGCCTTACTGGAAAAACTCTGATGGCCAAACAAGCGCTTCGGAACGAAGGAGTAGGTGACTTCGGGAAGGAAACAAGCGAGCTCAAAAAAACGATAGAAGGGCACACTGAGCAGCTGACTCTTCTGAAAGAAAGACTTGGGAGCATAGAGGAAAAACTGAAAGGACTGCCGGAGTTAATGGCAGACCTTTCTTACTTCTGGACGGCGTACCAACCGTCTCCTCCGGCGCAGCCAGAAACGACAGGCCCGTCTAAACAAAAAGGTAAGTCAACAGTTTACGTACCTCCAGAACAAGGGGGAAGGCGTGGTAATCCTCTTCTGCGCGTGCCGGAAAAGAGCCAGGGATGCCGGGAAGGTTTGCGTTTCTCCAGAGAGTTCTCACCCGAGGGTAGTAACAATCACGGCAGAAATGAAAATCAGCCAAGGAGGACCGGCGATGGGTGGTTCCGGAACGATCTGCCAGTCTTCGATGGTGAAGAATGGGAGGCATGGGAAAGGAAGTTGGAGAGATTTCTTCGGCTAAATCACGTTCCGCCAGAGGAGAAATGCCTTTACCTTTCAGACTATTTCTTGGGCAGGGCTTGAGATTATTTTGCATGGGTTAGTGAGGAAGAACCCAACATAACCTGGGAGGAGCTGAAGATTGCAATGAGTCAGAGATTCGGGCCCAAAGATTTTAAATCTGTCCAAGAACAGTTACTTGGCCTCAAGCAGACTCATGAGGTAGAAGAGTATGGAGACCAGTTCCAAACACTGGCAGCCCGAGTGAGGGGAATGGACCGGGAGACAACCATTGGGGCCTTCATTAATGGGCTTGTTGTGGAGTTACAAGATGATGTTCGTGTCATGAGGCCGCAAAATGTGTATGAGGCTTTAATGTTAGCCCTTATGTACGAAAATAAACTTAAGGGAAAGACTTACAGGGCTGGAGGGCCCCGTCCCGGGCAATCCAACTCCAGCTTTAGGCAGCCTGACAGCTATTCATCCAACAGTAAGCCAAATCTTGGCCCGTTCCCTACAAACTCTGGTCCAAACTAGAGAGAAAGCTATTCTGCTCCGAAGAACCGGCCTGTGCTGCATCTGAATACGAAAGGAGAAGCAAAAACCCTAGTTTCGCAAGCCGAACGGCAGAGGCGGAGAGAGGCGAACCTATGCTTCCGATGTGGCGAGAAATGGGAGCCCGACCACCGTTGCAAAGGAACTCTACGTCTCATCGACGTAGAAACGAGCGACGACCTTGGAGAAGAAGACCCGCTCTTGTACGAGCCAAGGAAAGCTGATAATGCAGAAGAGGAAGCAGAAAAAGGACTTATGTTGTTTCAGCAGACGGTGTCCCTAGGAACGATAGCCGGGATCAATGGCTCTCACTCATTTAAGCTAAAAGGGAGCATTCGTGGAAGAGATATACTAGCCCTCATTGATTCCAGAGCAAGTTGCACCTTTATCGATGAAAGGGTGGTTGGTTGCTTGGGAATACCGAAGACAACTATTCCTCAATTCCAGGTCAAGGTAGGGGATGGGTATTGTTCCAGCATCAACTCTGTCTGTTCCTCGGCACCCTTAATTCTTCACGGAATTCAATTTGTGATTGATGCCTACCCTTTCCAAATGCCGAGCGTTGATGTAATTCTC
>QAOC01041853.1:0-15809 GCA_003255005.1 Begonia fuchsioides | reverse complement strand
ATCGGGACATATTAGTGAGAATACTTCTCTGGAAATCATGGACCGGTCGACCCAAATTCGGTCGACCAAATTCAGAGAGCGTGTATTCCAAAAATTGGAAATCGGTCGACCCTAACCTATAAGGGGTCAACCGCAGCTCTCCCCAGTTTCTGTACACTGACTTACGACATCTATAACTTTTTATATATAACTTCAAATTGAGTGATTCGAACGGCTATAAATCACTCTAAGAGTTTACTTTAACTCTTATGAAGGAAACAAACTCTAATTCCTACTACTTATCGACCGAATCTCCAAAACTCTAACTTTGTTCATACTTAACTCCTTTCTTATCTCTTAGTATGAAATCACTCGTTTTTATCCACCAATTCAAACAACACTATCATATTATCCTTACTAAACCTAAAAGAAACTCAGAGGATAGAATAATTACCTTGAACTTCAGCTTCCACGAAAACTTCAGAGTTTTCCTCATCTCCTCTGAGATAACTCACTTTCTCATTCTTTTCTCTTAATCAAGACGTGAGAACTCTAACTATGAGTAAATAGGGAGAAGAAGCCATACTGGTAGGAAAATGCCAGACCATGCATTTTTATCTCTTAATTAAACAAAATCAACCTTTCCTTTATGTCCACCGATCGGATTCTCCACGTTTTTGCTGACTTTTCAACTTAAGTCAGGGAAAGTGTCGACCGCTCGTCCATTGTGTCGACCGAAAGAATTTCCGAGTGTTATTTGTGTCGACCGTTCATCCATCATGTCGACCGAAAGTATACTAAATGACTATTTTGTGTCGACCACTTCCTGATCCTGGGGTCGACCGAAAGTGTATATTGTGTCGACCCCTCTTCGATCCTGGGGTCGACCGAAACTATATATTGTGTCGACCCCTCTTCAATCCTGGGGTCGACCGAAACTATTCAAAATACCTTAACACTCTAATATTTAAGCGTCATTCATAAAAATAATCTTAAATGCTTTCATCTTAAAATCACAAAATTCATAAAATAGCTGAGGGTTGTTACACCCTAAGCCCTATTTTAAAAACTCTAAGCCCTGAGGCCTTAGTAAAATGTCCTAAGCCCAAAGCCCAATTCCATAATCTATAAGCCTTAAGCCCTAAGCCCTAAGTCTTAAGTCCTAAGCCCTAAGCCCTAAGACCTATGTCCAAAGCCTTAGCCCTAAGCCCTAAACCCTAATTATGAGGCCTAAGCCCTAAGCCCGTAGCTCTAACCCTAAGCTTAAGGCCAAAGTTCTAGCACCTAAGCCCTTAGCCTTTGAGCCCTTACGCCTAAGCCCTAATTCCATAACCTGAATCAAAAAGCTAAAGCTCAAAGAACTAAGCCAAAAGCCCTAAGCCTTTGCCCTATGGCCTTGGGCCTAAGCCCTAAACCAAAAAACTTAAGCCATAAGCCCTATGCCTAAGGTCTAAGCCCTCAGTCAAAAACCGTAAACACTAAGCCCAAAGCCCTAAGCCCAAAGACCAAAGACCTATGCCTTAAGCCACAAGCCTCAATCCTTATATCCAAAGCTCAATGCCCTAAGGCTAAAGCCCACACAAAATCGAAAGCCCTAGGTCCTAACCCCTAAGCTCTAAGTCAAAAGCCCAAATCCCTAAGCTCAATGCCAAATGCCTAGGGCCCAAAGCTTAAAGCACTATGCTTTAAGCTTTAAGCCATAAGCCATATGGAAAAAGCCCTAAGCCCTTAGCCATAAGTCCTATGCCCCAACAACTAAGCCTTCACCCCTAAGGCCTATGCCCTAAGCCATATGCCCCAAGCCATAAGCCCTAAGTTCTAAGTCCTAAGCACTAGGCTTTATGGCCTAAGAGCAAAGCCCTAAGCCCAATAACTCTCATCTAATGTCACCTACTCTAGGCTTGGTCATTCTTATTTTATGCTTGCATAAATAAAAACTTTCATAGCCATCATGAACTACTTTCCCATCAAATTTCCATGGCCTTCGTAGAAGAAAATGACTGGCACTCATAGTCACTGCATCACAGAGTAACTGATCTTATATCCACCAATAGAAAATTCAATAACAGTTTTTTTAGTCAAATTAAAATCTTTCTTAACATTCAACTACTTAGACAGATAAAGTCAAGGGTGCATAGTGGTTTCCAACTTCATTTTCTCCACCATTTCTTTAAAAACTAAACTGGTGTAACCCGCCATCAATAATGAGAGAGCATACTTTCTCCATCACCAAACAATGGCTATGAAAAATATTTTCTCGCTGCATGCACTCACTTGTGGCTTGAGTTTTCAGAACTCTTTGTATTACAAAGAGTGGTCCCTCTTGTGCTCGAGAACCTTCATCAATCAGTACTTCCTCAATCTACATTTTTTCTTCGTCATCTTACTAACAACCTCTTGACTGTCTTTACAAATCAACATGCCTTTTTTATTAGGGCCTTAGAAAGCTATATGCCCAAGGCCAAGGCATTTGAAACACCTTATCTCCTGAGCTCTTTGTCGTGTATTGTCTTAAATGTCCTTTTTTGTCTACACTACCTTTGATGGTCGATTCCTTGCAAATTGTCCATTTTCTTCAAACATTTATTTCCTTTCTCTTTCTTTTCATTTGCCTCTCCACTTTCAATGCTAATTGGACTGCACTTTTCATTGATTCAAAAGCTTGTAATTCCACAATATCTCAAATCACCTTCTTGAGCCCTTTTAAAAACTGTGCAAGCACCAACTCTTTGAGTTCTTCCAATCCCCACCTCATCTTCAAAGTTTCAATTTTGGTGAGGTATTCTCCAACCGTTAAATCTTCTTACTTAATTCTTTGTGATTGCAGCATAATGCCAATAATAGACTGGTACAATCATCTTTCTCATTAATAGTTTTATAAATCTCCAAGTCATAGGCTCTTGATCATTGTCTCGTCTCCCACTTTATCCAACCAATCAAGAAACACATCACCAATACCGTTGCCATTAAATGGAGGTACACCAACCTTAATGTAGTTTAATTCTTCCTCAATAACATGCCTATGGTAGGAGACACATTGTGCTCCTCTTCATCATTAAGCAAAAATTCTTCCTCAGAATTGGTTTGTGGAACTCTTTTCCTTGCATTCCTAGCTTGTTCACATGGTCTAGGGGCTCAAGGAATTTGCCAATTTAACTCCTCTACTTGCCTCACTATTTGCTGGAGGGCAGTAGTCAATTATTGAATCTACCCTTGCAGAGTTGGCTCCTCTACTTGCCTCTTCCATGAAGTGGGGAAGATTGCATCAAGTTACTAATTTGAAAACTAGTAACAAGATGATAAAACTCTCACACACACTTTGATATTACTCAAGGAATGGAATTAAATGGTGTTTTGAAGATTCCACAACAAAATAAAGCAATCAAATGCTTAGGATATCATATGTTTAATGACCCCTACAAAATGTGCTAAGGATGGCTTATATAGCCTTTAAATTACATGCATCATGTTTGTGGTTAGCTACACGGAAATAATGTTATGTTGAGCTTAAAGGGTTCTTCTCCCAAAAGTTACCACCACTATGTGTTTCTCTAATCAACGACTCCCTTTGGCTAATGCCAAGTATGCAAATCCTATATGCTCAAAAAAGAAACCCTTCGGATACATAATAATCATTCATAACCTCTTGCTTACATTTTTCATAAATTTGAATAAAATCCACATCTCCTTCATAAACACGTTTTATCCAATTGAAACAAAAAAATTTAGTGCTCCATTCTTTAAGTACCATATACATTCTCTAGAGTGCATTGGGTACTACATTCGTCTCTCCCATATTGTACTTGATTAAATATGGAAATCTCCCCAAGAATTCTACCAATTTAGCATGTCTTCGATTGAGTTTGTGCTGGCTCTTAATTTGTTTGAAATCCAAATAATCGGTATGGATTAGGAATTCTTTCGGGAGCAAATAATGTTGTCACACCTCTAAAGCTCTTATTGCTGGATAAATTTTTTTATCATAAGTTGAGTAGTTAAAACTGCCTCCTTGAGTTTTTAACTAAAATAGACCAATGGTTTACCCTCTTGCATTAGAAGAGCTCCAATACCTAGTCCGGATGCATCACATTAAATCTAAAAAAATTGTTAAAGTCTAGAAGCATTAAAATTGGTGCATCGCTTAACTTCTCTTTAATCATCTCAAGGCTTGCTTAACAAGCTTGTGTACAAAGAAATTCCTTACCCTTTTTAGGGAAATCTATAAGGGGAGCACAATAGCACTAAAAGCCTTAAAAAGGCCTATAGAATCAGGCTAGGTCATGGAAGCTCCTTACCTCTAAAAGTTTCCTTACCATGGGCCATTCCTGGATGGCTTCTACCTTGGATTCATTGCCCTGAATACCATCCTTGGAGATAATGAATCAAAGGAAGCAAACTCTATCTTGTTTGAATGCACACTTCTTAAAGTTTCATATAGCTTTACTTTCCTTAGAGGTTCAAACAAGAGCCGATGGTGTTTCACATAGGACGACAAGTCTCTACTGTAAATCAAGATTTCATCAAAGTACAACTATTAAATTTCTAAAATATTCTCTCAAAACATAATACATCAATCTCATAAACGTGCTAGGGGCATTTGATAATCCAAATGGCAATTTTCCATTTATCTGCTTCCCTCACCCTGATTTTGACGGTAGCCACTCTTCAAATCAACCTTGGAAAAAATTCTAGAACCGCTAAGCTCATCAACCATGTCTTACAATCTTGCAATAGGATAGCAGTACTTGATGGTTTTCTGATAAATTGCTCGACTATCTATGCATATTCTCATTGTGCCATTCTTCTTGGGCACCAGCAAAGAAGGCAACGCACATGGGCTTATGGATTCTTAAGAATGACCCATCTTGAACACTTCTTTCGACGTTATAGTTCAACTCTTAAGTATCATCAAGATTTATCCTATAAGCTGGCCTATTTGGCAGAATAGCCTCGGGCTGAAAGTCAGCATGGTGCTCAATCCCTCCAAGGGAAGGTAATCCAGTCGGTAACTCTTCTAAAAATACATCTACAATCTTTCCCAATAGTTATCAGATCTCCTATGGACAAGTGGTAAGTCCTCTCATCCTCTCCTTAAACATCAGTAGGATTAGTGGTTCACCACTTAAAACAAATTTATTCATTTCTTTCTTTGACATAAATAGATTTGTAGTGACTGCCTTCAACCTACTATAATAATCATCTAATGCCACATGCTCTGGCTTAAGGGTTGGAGCTTGATCATTCTTCCTTCATGCTTGAATAAATAAAAATTTGTATAGCCATCATGAATAACTTTTCGATCAAATTGTCATGTGATGTGCCGGAAGGTGTGATTACACGGTCAAGAGCCAAGACTTTAGTTAACAAACTTGTTCATTATGTAGCAAAGTATATGGAGCATAATATGGAAACGAACCCTTCAATTATGGACATGGAGCTTCCTAAGCATGTACTACATTGGGACTTAGCTAAAGAAGTGACATGCCTTGGGATCACTTGACGAAACCTGAACCTACTGGAGTCATCACCCGAGCCCGAGCCAAGGAGCTTGCTANGTTATGTACATTCATGCATAGAACTTTGAGGATTTTCAGAACGAGAGTTAGCACCAACAGGTTCCTCTCATCCCACCCTCGCCATTCGGTTGGGTGACGTTTGGAAACATGCATGGAAAACATTTTCGTTCTTTTCGTAAGACATGATGCATGAAAATGGCATACGTGAACAACGTGACATTCATAACACAAACATAAGCATGCATAAAACATCTCCCAATCAACATAAACAAACGTCTCCAAATGAAGATAATTGTTATCTCTTAAGTATACTTAACATAAACTTACTTCATTACTTTACTTAAACCTAGCAACCATAAAACAATGTCAAACAAACACCAATTAAACCCAAACAATTGGGCCGGTGCACGGTGCGATACACCCTAAACAAAGTATTCTTATTCTACTTATTCATAATCGTAACCAACATATGGTATAGAAAAACACTTAAATCAACCAACATCATACCTTAGCCCTAACTTTGTGCTCCTCCTTAAACACTCGATTTGCACTTCTCACACTAAACTTTCAAATTCAGCTTCAACCTTATGTTTCCCTTCATACGAAACTTGAGAGAATTTAGGGATAATAATGAGAATTTAGTGCATCAAATGTCACCTGAAGGTGAAGAGGTAACCATGAGGTGAAGAGGCAAGCATGAGGTGACTTCACCAAATTTTCTCCTCCAACACTTAACTCACTTGTCACATACTCTAACCTTACTTCTTATTTCTTTAAGCATTCCTTTCAAAGGTGTATTTTAACACACTACTAACAATACTTCGTGATGCACTTATCAAGATTTAACAACGTAATTTACATTTATAATAACTAAGGTACTTAAATGGCTCGGGTGTTACAGAGTTGTCTCTCTTCAAAGGTTGTATCTTTCCTTTATAGTCACAAATTAATGCCTTTAGGAGTCTATGTATAGAAGGCATTGCAATCTGTAATAATTGAGTGATTGTTGTTGATTGTGATTTTCACAAATTATTCAATCAGTCAAGTGCATCAACCGTTGATTGTTTATTCCGATCGGTGAGTCATATCCGAGGGTATTCATCATTTGTGTTCTTGCAGCAAATCTTGGTGAGTCATATCCAAGAATTGTTATTTCATTTCGTATTTTCATTTTCATCTACATTTTATTAATCATTTCCATCCTTAATTTCGTGCCCCAAGCAACACAAATCACTCAGTCAACAAGACCAAGTGATATTTCAATTTTTCCGCGCACATTCTTTGGATTTCACGAAGTCAAGGCATGTCATCATGGCTTCCCTGGAAGCAAATGTCTGACTCTTATAGGCACAACATCATGAAGTACCTGTTTCTTATATCCACCAATTGAAAATTCAATAATAGCTTATTTAGTCACCTTAACATCTTCCTTATCTTTTAACCACTTAAAGCAAATATGGTCAAGGTTGTGTAGTGTTTTCCAACTTCAGTTTATTTACCATTTCTTTTGAAACTACATTGGTGAAACTCCCCCCCATCAATAATGACAGAGCATACTTTCCCCATCACCAAACGTCCGCTATGAAAAATAACTGTATGTATTCACTTGTGGTTTGAGTGGTTAAAACTCATTGTATTACTAAGAGGGGTCTCTACTATGCTCGAAAAACTGTCACTTTGTTCTTCTTTGTCAACCGACATCTTTACTTCTTCCACTTTACTAAAAACCTTTAGATTGTCTCCATGAATCAACATAACTCTTTTATTGGGGCATTGTGAAGCTATATGCCCAAGGCTAAGGCATTTGAAACTCTTTATCTCCCAAGCTCTTTGTCATGTATTGTCTTGGCTGTCCTTTTTTTCCATTAAATGGCCACTAACCTTAATGTGCCTTAACTTTTCAAAACTTCTTCATCAAGCAAAACTTTTAGATTGTTTAGAAGACACATTGTGCTCTTCTTCCTCATCAAGCAAAACTTCTTCCTCAGAATCAAATGGTGGAACTGTTCTCCGCACATTCCTAGCTCTTTTACGTGATCTAGGGGCTCAAGGAATTAGATGATTCAACTCTCCTACTCCCCTCATTATTTGCTGGAGGGTGGTAGTCAAATTATCGATAGCTCCTTGCAAATTTGGCTCACTAGCTTTACTACTGTTGCTTGTGGTTGTTCGTTCATTTTATGATCTTGATTGTTATTGGCAATACTCTTGTCATCATGGTAACACTTAAAGTAGGAAATAAGGCATAGATTGGCCTTTACAGAAAGAGGATGACTCTGATACCAAATTAAGTGCCAACACAATACAAACGTTTGAGCAATGACCAAAAAGCAAACAAATCTATAATCTTACTCTTGAATCCCTATTTTACTAAGTGGGGAATATTACAGCAAGTTACGAATTTGACAACTAGAAGCGAAATGATAAAACTCTCACACTCACACGAATATTTCTCATCAAATGGACTGAAAGGGTGTTTGTAGGACTCCTCAACAAACTTTAGAAAGCAAATGTCTTGGATAACGTGGGTTGACCAACCTCTACAAAATGTACTAAGGAGGGCTTATATAAACTTGAATTTACATGCATTACGTTTTTGGTTAGGGCTAGCAAAAATAGGTTAGCAAAAAGTATGCTCGAAAAGAAGTCCTAGATGAAAAAGTAATGTGATTGCTCCAAAATAGTTTCCTTCCATTGAATGCCTGCAGGCTGCATGTCCACACTTAATTAAGGAGGTGGAGGTAGTAAGAAGGGTTAAAGCCTTTCACTTAATGGCTGCAAAGATTGTGGGCTTGGATTTTGCAGTGATATCATTGCATAAGATGAAGGTCATAAAAAGTTAAAGTCTTATTAAATGATATTAAAATTCTTTGTCCTCCAAGAAAGCTTTTTTATCTTCAATATTCTTGAATTGTTTACCTACAAAACTAGCAAACAAGTTAGTTCCTTTGCAAGCAGGGCTCTTCGTGATGATTTTGCTTGAGCTTTCTTCAATTGGTACTTCAATGTTTGCCAAACGTGGCACATCATAAGCCCTATATAATAATCCTTAAGCCCTAATCCCTAAGCCCAAAGACCTAAGCCCTATGACATAGGCTCTAAGCTTTAAGCCCAAAGCCCCTAGCCCTAAACTTAAAGTCATAAGATCAGAATCCTAAGCCCTATGCCCTAAACCCTAACCCTCAACTCTAGTCCATAAGCATAGCCCTAAGCTCTAAGCCTTAATTTCTAAGAGCAACATCTAATTCCTAAGCTTTGAGCACTAAGATTAAAATCCAAAGCCCTAAGCTCTAAGCCCTAAGCCTGAAGCTTTAAGCCCTAAGCCCTAAGCCCTAAGCCTTAAGCCGTAAGCCCTAACCTCTAGGCCCTAAGCTGTAAGTCTAAAGTCATAAGCCCTAAAAGCCTTAAGCTCTTAACCCTAAGCTGTAAGATTTTATCCTAAAGACTTAAGCCCTATAGGCAAAAAGCTCTAAGCAAAAAAGACAACTACCCAAAGCTTGAAGTTAGAAGTCCAAAGCCCAAAATCATAAGCCCTAAGTTGTAAGCCCAAGCTACAAGCCATAAGCTATTAACCCTAAGCCCTTAGCTGTAAGCCCAAAGCCATTATTTCAAAGCCTAACATCTAAGCCTAAACCCTAAGACCTAAGCCCTAAACCCTACACAGTAAGCCTTAAGCCCTAAGCGAAAAGCACAAAGCCCTAATCCAAAAGTCTTATGCTTAAGCCCCAAGCTCTAAGCCCTAAGCCATAATCCCAAAACAAACCGTAAGTCATAAGTCCTTAGCTGTAAGTCCTAATCCCAAAGCCCTAAGTTCTAAACCATCACTGCTACGCCTTAAGCCCTAGGCCATAAGCCTTACACCCTAAGCATTGAGCCCAATGGCCCTCCAACTTATGCACTATGCCCTAAAACTTATGCCAAGACATGTACACCTGAAGTCAAAAGGACAATGAAAAAATTTGGATGCTCAATGACCAATGTCGAAAGCCGTAAGCCCTAAGCCTTAAGCCCTCATCGTGAGCTTTAAAGACCTAAGAAGTAAACTAAAAGCTCTAAACCATAAGCTTTAATCCCTAAGCCTTAAAACCTCAAGCAAAGGCCCTAAGCTTTAGGACCAAGTCCCTACGACCTATGCCCAAAGTCATAAGCTGTAGCCTTAAGCCGTAAGCCCTCGTTCATAAGCACTAAGCCCTAAGCCATAAGTTGTTAGCCCTAAGCCCTAAGTCCCAATACTTAAGCCCTAAGTCCTATGACTTAATCCCTAAGCCCTAAGCCCTAAGCCTAAAAGCCTAATTCTAATGCCCTAACCCCTAAATCCTAAACCTTATGCATAGATCCCAAANCATCAAAGATTTACTTGTTGGTAAAGTTATCTTGTAGTGGGCTTGAGCTCTTGGGCTTGTATTCTTGATTCTGCAAAATATTTGGTATTGTATATTTTGCCAGCCAAACGACGTCTGATTTTTATGATCCAGCCCATTCCAAAAAGCTCTTAAAGTTAGCTACGATTCTTGTGCAGAACACGTTTCCAAATAATGGATGGAAGTCTTTCGAAGATGCCCATTAATGCTCGGAGGTCAACTTTATAACGTGATTTATGGAATGTAACACCTTCATTCATATTCTTCAATCCTCCATTGCATTGAAATATTTTTGGGCTCTTTTGCTTGACTTTGTTGGTAGCTGGAATCACATCAGTTTGAGAGAACATTGAAGTTCTTTTTCATACCTTTCTTTTCCATTATTTTTGAGTGAAGTTGAAAGACAAGAATAGTAGTTTTCTCTCCACTTTGGACAACCCATAGTTTTCTGTAGTTTTAAAAGCTTCTAGAATCATATTTGACCTTTTCAATAATCTCTTCCTAATTTCATTTGTAATCAAGATCAAAAAATTCTCTTTCCTAAGCATGTATAATTTATTCTTCTAATAAGACATCCTCCTCATCTTCTAAAGGCCTTTCTTGGCCAAGATCATTGTTGTGTTTCCATCTAGGTTGACTGAAAAACGTTCATCATGGTTGTTTTTCCTAGGTGAATCAAAATCATGCAAATCTTTGTAGTCTTGTATAGGCCAATTAAAATTATGTCCAACATTATTATTTCCCTAGATCGATTGAAATGAGACTCACCAACAATAGAATAAATGTACCAATTAGTGTCCCAAGATGTCGACCATGCATACTGCCATTCTTCCCCTTTTACGAGCCGGTGCTAGAGCTGCTCGTATATTGAGATTAAATCGCTCTGAAATCAATTTATGGATCTTGGCAACCCTTTGACCATCTCCTCCATTTTGGAATCAAGCTTTTGATTGATTTCATCTATTTGAAGTCAAGAATGTCTTTGACTGCTGATTGAGTAAAAATTGTAAAATCCTCACCATTAGCATAGCTGACTTGTTTATTTCTTGTTGCTCCTCGTGTCATCATGTTAAAAGAGCAAGATCACGAACTTGTTTTTTAGCTTTGATAACATGTAATGGTGTTCTTCCTCTTGCTTAACAAGTTGACTGACATGTCAAGAAGTTGTCCATTTAGAAGTATGTAAGGAAGCCTTTGCCTCAACGTTGTTTCTCCACCAAGGTTGATTGAAAAACGTTCATCATGGTTGTTCTGCCTAGGTTGATCAAAATCAATCAAATCTTGCTAAATTTACTAGGTCGATTAAAATTATGTGCACCATGATTGTTTTCCCTGGGTCGATTAAAATGAGACTCGCCANAAAGATAAACTTTTGAACTTGCACTTGAACTTCCATTTATGTTTTAGCTTAAAAATTGTCCTACTGTATTTAATGTCATACATGAATGACTTCATTTAAATAAACCATGTACCTCCATCAAAACACATACTTACCATTGACAATGATTAATTCTTTATGCACGTACCCCGTGGCACATCACGCCATGAGCCTAAAGCCTTAAAACTTAAGCACTAAACCCGAAGCCCTAATCCATAAGCTTTGAGCTCTAAACCATATGCCGTAAGCACTCAGACCAAAGATTAAAGCCCTAAGCCCTATGAAATATGTCATAAGCCCAAAGAACTAACCATAAAGCCTTAAACACTAAGCACTAATGACATGCCAATCAGGCGGAGCAATCACCCGAGCCCGAGCTCGGAATTTTTCTAATATGTTTGTTAATTTTGCAGGAAAATTAATTGAAGAATTATACATTTCTAAGCCAACTCAAACAAGGCCAAAACACATCATAATTTGGCATGGAGAAAAGGTGGATTTTCAACCAAAAACTGAGAGCTCCGGAATCAAGCCCGAATCCGAACCCGATTGAAGCATCACGTTGCATAGCGAGTTGGAGTCTCATGCAAAATTTATCAAGGGTTCGACGACTAAACTCACCAGCATTTACATGTATTGAAGAAATTTTATCACATTTTTAGCTTAATTTTTACGTGAATTTTACGTTGGATATTTGGAGAACCCGAGAGGGTTTCTCGGCTAGGTTTTATTGTGTTTATTTTTGCATGCATGCATGGGGTTTTGCATGAGGAGTTTTCGGCTAAGAGAAGGGTATTTTGGGCCAAGGAAGAAGGGAAAATTGGCTTAGGAGATTCAAGATCACGTGGCTTTCACATTCTTGCAATCTCATTGGTCCAATTTTCCGTCCTTTATTTCAATTTTCAGCATGCAAGTTCCATGCCTTAGCCCTCAATTTGCCCTCCATTTTTCCCACTCTTCTCAGCAGATAAAACCTCCCCCATTGCGTTATTGTAAGGCAATTTGGAATTTGAATTTAAGAAGCTTTTAGCTCTCTCCCTTTTCGGGCATCTTCCGATTTCAGCCGGCTGCTGGAATTCCTCCGGCCACCGTAGGTTCTTCAAGAGATTTCTCCTCCGACCTGGGGTTCTCTTCTTGCTTCAAAGTCTCCAGCCTTTCTCAAGGTCATAGGGTGAGCTTCAAGTCCATAAGCTCTTTCTTCCATCATTGATTTTGTTTGATATTTCAATTCTTCCGCCGGTTGTCAATTTCCGGCCACCGCTGCCCACCGTTATTGTTTCATTGCTTTCCGACCGATCCATCCATTCGATTTCCTTCATTTTTGGAGGTGTATCACTTATCTTCTTCCCAGAGTTCCACTCAAAATTTCAGCCTGAAACTCGATCTTATCGTCGAGTTATCGCCATCCCAAATTCCAGTCTCGATCTGGAATTATCGGATTATCCTTTTCCATTAACCTAACCCGATTCTATGGTCCATGACATAGACTAGTTTCTATTACTCCCATTAATGAAGGAGTCCAGTCTAAACACCTAGCATCTCTAAGTGTAGCTTGGATACACGCATTCATCCCTAATAAAGTTAAGGGTTTAAATGCAATTTGCACACATCCTATATGCATAAATTTATAATTCTTTTTATAAGATATTAAATCTTGAATTTTGATTAGATTTAAAATCTCATCATTGGTTTCCAAACAAATTGTTTGTTCCATTGATTTAATTACCATTTTTGCTTTTAAATTAAACATGACAATTTTATAAATTGTCTTGGGTTTTATTGTAGGTATTGACCATTTGTTTAATTGATTATGGATTTCATATTATTCCATTGAAGAATTCTTTATATTAAAAGAAGACGAAGCAATTGTAGACATTGAAATATTTAAAGCCAAAATAAAATCAGCAGTAGGAAAAAGAAAGAGATGAGGATCAGGTAGTCTGCGATTAAAATTCAACACAAAATATTGAAAAAATTATGAGAAAGATTATGAATATGGCGGTAGTCCGCACAAAGGCAAATTGAAATAAATTCTTTGAATGACCATATAACTGAAAGAAATCTAGATCCATGTATTACTAAGAGTCGAGTATTAAAGAAACATAGCTGAAGGAAATCTCAGAGTCAACGAAAGTTTACTGGACATTTAAGAAAACCTAATTGATTATGATCTCGGAGTCAACAATAGCAAGGGCAAAGTGCTCTAACATGCCAACCCGGCTTAAACGATGACACACTCGGGGTAGGAGGAGGTGTCGGGGAAGATAAAACAAATGCGAACACAATTGCAATCTGCCGAGAATAGTGGGGTCAACAGAAAACAGGGGAGAATACTGGACGAGGCAACAGATGGACCCGTGCGTTTGGGCTAATATTTGGTGGACTCAAAATTTAAGGGACGGGTTAGGCTTGGTCCAAAATTCAGAGCAATAACACGTGTAAAACATAAAATGGTACGGGACTAGTTTCTAATACACAAACAGACAAAACAGGGCTTGGCAGTGCAGTAGGTAGTGAAAGACTTCGGCACAACTTCCAATTCAGGGAGTCTGGGAATGGGAAAATTGGCAAAACTTAACTTCAACGAAGTGGGAAGAAATTGCAAGTGGTTTGAGGGGAAAGGCAAGGGTAGATTGGAAGATATGCTGGATGGAAAATTGATGGACAGAACTGCCCGATTTCAGAAGTTCGGGTAGAAGGCAGTGGAAAAAGCATGCATAACTCTTGATGGGGAGGGGCTGTGGCTAAACGTAAAGAACAGTTATTTCAAGCCATGAAAGAGGAACTCACAGCAATAAAATTGGGGACTTTTGTTCACGGAAAACAAAAATGGCACGAATTGGACTTTTGATGCACAAAATCCACTAGATAAAGAAATAACAACAACAAATAACACCAAACAACAAAAGACCCGAAACAAATGGGATGACGTGGAGGAGGGTTTCATACTCCCTCCAAATTACACAAAAAGAAATAAACAAAAATAAAAACCTAAAATTAGGGCAAATGAGTGGCTAATGTAGGTGTTAGGTGGGAAAAGGGCCCCACCATCCACTTGCAAACCACCCAAACCCTAACTCACGTCCAACTACAATGAAAACACAAAGGAACTTGGAAGCATAGAACCTTCCATTAGTTCCAATAAAGTGGGGGTTGGATTGGTTCAAACCGAACCAAAATCCAACAAGAATGGTTCAAACCGAACCATCCCTTAGGCCAAACTTCAAACACTATAATAAATACATTATTACACGTATCTCAAACAAGAAAATATCTCCAAGTGGACAGGTAAACCTTCAAATCTGGATCACCCTTGTTCTTGAATTATTGGGCTCCAAACCGTGCTCAAAATGAAGGAGGCTTTAACTCCGGTTTGGTCCATCACTTGACGGGTTGTCTATGGACAGTTGGATAAGGTCACTTGCTTCCTTCTTGGACCAAGGTGGAGCAGCTGCTGCTTCTTGGACAAAGATGCAATTGGTCTTCCTTCTCTTTTGGGGCCAAACATGGCCATGGATCGGACTCCATGGGTTGGATGCTCTCGGGCCGCTACCTGTTATGGAGGCCTCTGTAATGGCGATGGTTGACCGGGTAATCTTTGTCCAAAATTGATGATCTGCCCCATGATGGAAACCTTAGGATGTTGGCCACATTTTTGTAGAAGCATGCTTGGCCAAATCAGGTCTGGAAGGTGTTCGAAACAGCCACACAACCCCCGGAGGTCATCCTGGGCTGAAACCAAAAATGGTGCTATCATCACCTAGGATGGTTGGATCATCCTTTTCATGTTGGCACCTACAAAATTAGCACATTTGTTAGACAAAATATTGACTCGGCCTTGGCTTAGAAACCCGAGACCAAGTCCATGGTGCTAGAGCCTTCTGCTTCTAGATGTGCTAATCCGTGGCACATCAAACGAGCTACCCATTTGCGACTTGTAGAGATCATGGATCATCTAGTTTCACTTAATTTCAAACTTCGACTTGTAGAGATTTGCAGACAGATATGAGAAATTAAAAACGACTCTTATACCGGATAAACATTTACTTTCAGGTATATAGATTCAGAAAATCTAACTCAATTATATCATAATAAATTCAATATAAATTACTGAAATTTAAAGAAGAACTACCTTCACCGCACCTAACCTCTTAGCCTACCATGAAATGGCTCTGATACCAAATGCAGTCGGGCCCTGCGTACGCCAATGTGACTTTATAAGGATAGAATAACAACAAAAGAAGGATGGAAGAACAACAATCAGAGAGGTGAGAGAAAACGATATCAAAGTTTTATAAACTAGAGAGAAAAACTTGTGTGTCCAACAACGGGAATGACACTCTCCTTTTATAAACAGAAAGAAAAGCATAAAACAGAAAAAGAGGAAAATCAAAAAGCAGAAAAGCAAAAAGCAGAAATTGTGAAAAGTATGTTGGTCATAATTTTCAGACACAAAGTGATGTGGATCAAGTGATAACACAAATCAATCCCAATGAGAAAGAACAAGTGCAAGGAATTGGAGGCCCAATGACAAGATCAAGAACTAAGAAAATGCATGAAGCGTTATGTGATTTA